>CADDIJ020001265.1:0-34862 GCA_902809745.2 Tetradesmus lagerheimii | reverse complement strand
GAGTTCTTGTAGCGCAGGTAAGCCTGCTTCCTGTCCTCCACAGCATCTGTGAGCTCCTGAGTCCACCATGGGAAGGACTTGCCAACCCAAACCCTCTTGCAGCCAAAACTGGCGTTGACAGCATGACGAAGTGCTGCTAGCATCTGCTCGTGCGCTTGCTGCACTGCACTAGTTGCTGTAGTTGAGCCTGCAGAAGCCTGCTGCTGCAAAGTGGTGACCGTGGCTGCGTAGGCTGCACCAAGCTGCGACAGAGCATCCTGATATGCCTCAAGTTCCGCTGACTGCTCCCCATTCTGCAGCCTGAAATCTTTGGGCTGTGCGTTGAGGCGCAGCACAACCTGTTTTGCAGGGCAGCGTACCACAGGCCTGACAATGCGGGCAAACACAGGCAGGTGGTCAGTAGCACCCACAGTATGCGGCCCAACTGTGGCTGTTGGCCTGGCAGCAGCTTGGCAGGGCATGGCAATGTCAGCAGAGGCAAGGATGTAGTCAATCAAAGAGCCTCGCCTGGTGCCGCCGTGCGGCCTGTCACAAGTGATGTGCTGGTGAGGAGGTGGGGGCTGTGCGGGCATTAAGTGAGTAGAGGTTGACAGTGTTGAGCAATGAGAGGAGCAGGCGGCCGTTGTCGTTGACGGTGCTCTCGCCATGCATACCAATACGCTCTGCTGGGCCAGATGCCCGTCCAACCCGTGCATTAAAGTCACCCATCACCAACACAGATCCCCTGCTAGACGGGTACTCCAGGTCCTCCTGCAGCGCTGAGTAAGCAGCACTCCTCACTGATGCAGACTTGCCCATATCAGGCATGTAAACCACCCCAATGAAGAGCTTGCGTACACCCCCTTGCCCTGGCATCACAAGCCACAGCGCTTCGTCGTATTGTTGGTCAGTAAAGTCATACACTTTCACCGCGTTTGCAACAGAGGCATGCACAGCAACTGCAACACCCCCAGAAGCACGCTCCCCTGCCCGCACAACCCTGGGCTTACTAATGTATGTGTATCCAGGGATGTGATCTGCAGGCAGCTGCTTTCCCTGCGCCTCCTTGGTCTCCACGAAGCCCATGATGTCACAGCGGGGTTCCTTAAGCAGGTGGTGAATTTCAACCAACTTCAACCCAGACTTTGGCATGTTATTTACATTAAGCACGCCACAGAGCAATCCACTGTCACCCGGCTGCACAGGTGCCCTGCTGGGGCGGTGGCGGCGCTGCTTGGATGCCCTGCTGCTGCGCTGGCTGTGCCTGCGACCGTGCTGCTGGCCTGCACCCCCGGCAGCAGGCGCTGCTGGCTGTGTGCCCCTGGGCAGCTGCTCCTCGTCATCTGACGCAGGAACAAGCTCCTCCTCCTCCTCCTCTGACGCAGGGACAAGCTCTTCATCCTCATCATCTGTGGACAGCTCAGCATCAGGCTCAAGAGCAGCATAACGGTTAGACAGCACTAGGCCGGCGCACTGCTGCTCGCGCCGGCCAACCTGGGAGAGGCCTGCATATGCCCCACGTGCGCTGAGAATAACCATGCCGTTGAAAGTGAACACAGCGCGCCAGTGCAGCACACATTGAAGCTGCTGCTTCAGCATAACTACCATGCAGGCTGTCAGCTGGCGCACTGCAGACGATGGCAGAGTGAACACAACAGCTGTCTCTCCTGCCCAAAATGCTCTGCCAATGAGCAAGTCACGTGGTGCATTTTCTGCTGACATCTGCGCAATTGCACTCATGCCTGCCGCCCGCACCTGGTTGATGGTGGTAGCTGTCCTGCGCGGGCCAAACAGCTTCACCTGGTAACCCCAACTGTTCTCATCCCTGGTTTGGCGAGTCTGGGCGCGGCTAGACCCAGGACTCGGTCGGCTGGACGGCTCAGCCTCAATTGCAGCAGGGGCACCAGGTGTTGCAGCAGCAACAACACGAGCAGCGGCAGGGGGAGCAGCAGCTGCAGCAGGGTTTTCGGGGTTAGTAGAAAGCGCGGCAACGCTGGTCGTACGGTTCGCGGTCAAGGGTGTGTCCACAGATCTACCTGCGGCGGCAGCATATGTTTCAGTGAACACTTTATGCCATGCACCCTGCAGCCACACATGTGTGTTAGGATCAGGGCATACAGGGGCAGATGACGGGCCTGAGCCAAAGCGAGGGTCAGTGATTGGATGGCCTGCGCCATTAATCACCACATAATGCCTGGACAGGCGAGCCACAGGACCACAGGGGCCAGGAGCTGGCCGCTGGCCTGCAGGGGCCCCCGTGGCCCTGCTGGCCTGCACTGCCAGGCTTTGTTCCTGAGACGTCCTGTGGTCCTGTGTCATATTTAGCAAAAGCTTGTGAAGCAGGGGCGGCAGGGTGGGCGGCAGGCACAAACCACACAAACAGCAAGAACACTGGCAACCGCAACAACAATCACAAATGTAGCAGCAGCCACATCACACCACATCGCACACAACAAGACACCTGCCACAGGATCGGCCACACGGCTGGTAGGTGTAATGATATGCTGCGTGTGATATACTGGTGCTGTTGCTCGCAGATGCAAATGTTGCTGACAGTTGCTGCTGTGCTGCTCATGCATATGCAGGCATGCTGTTCTACTGCTGCTGCTGCTGCAGAACTGGTAGGTACTGGAAGACAGGCGATCTGCAAAGGCGATCTGCAAATATCGGATGCCGTATGGGTGTCCAAAAAACGGGTGTCCAAAAAACGGCATGGGTGCAGACAGAGAGATCTTCACGCAGGTTAACTTTGGCTGCGCTCAAGACGGCTGGGCCGTCAACTGCTGGCAGGCCCTGTTGGCAACGGCCTGCCCACCCTCCTTCCTTGATATTATACGTGGGCACCCGCGCTTCTGTACTCAATGGTGCACAGCAGCGAAAACGCTGCGGCCTTGCGTAGCCACTCACTCACTCACACCAATGGCCCTAGGGGCACTGGCCAAAAGCACGCGCTGGCATGTGTGAAGCGCAATCTGTAGCATGATTTGTCCAAAGTAGAATGCATGAGCGACACAAGGGAGTACCAGCCTACGGGAGAGGCTCAGGGTGTCTTGCACATGCTGTCAAAGCTGGCAGTAATCCATGCTGTGCTGAGCACAGCACTGCTGGCCGATCAGTGGTTACATTGCCAATGATTGAAGCTTTCAAGGCAACAGGAGGTCTGGGACCCGCGGCGGGTCGCTCGTGGTCCAGCATTGCGTTGAAGCTGTGCAGCTTGCTTTCACCTCAGTCTGGAGTCCAGGCTCCATGTTTTTCACTAGGGGGGCTGAAATCTATCGGCTGGCCACACAAGATTCAGCTGGGTGAACCCAACTGCTGGGGGCCTGAGGCACTGCCTCGCCAGAATTCTTCGAAGACCAGCCACACACACATTATAGATAGACGGAAGTTCCATCAGAGATGTGGTAGCCGACCCCCGTACCTCAGGCCATGAGCCTCATTTCAAGGCTTAAACCTTCAAGGCGGCCTCCGACACAGTGCGTCTGTGCTCACTTGAGCACTGCTGCCACCATTATGGCATGGCCACTGGCATATGAGATGTGCCTGCAACATTCCCTTTACATCACATCAGAAGCAACGCTGTTAACTATTCAGCGCTGCTTCAGTAGCAAGCAACTACAAGTGTGAAAAGGAGAGCCTCTTACAGACAGAGTCTGTCCTGCTTTTCTTGCACCGTGCAGCGCGGCGCTGCATGTCGCAGCAGCTGTGTACATTCGAGTGCCGAATTCGGCAGATCATGACCAGTTTGCTCAATGAATCAGACCACCTTCCTTTCATGGTACTGATTCATTCCATACATCTGATGCAAACAATATAACAGCACACACTCCACACCACCCCACATTTTATGACTTGCATCTTGACTGATGCCGTCGGACTCAGCAGTGGCTACTTAGAGCCGTTTGCAACACAGATGGCATGCAAACCAAGACGCCCCATCGCACCATGCCACGCCGCATACCGTCATTGCCGCCGCGGCATAGTATGACATGCTGAATGAGCAGTGCTGCACCATAAGATGACATGCTGACTCAGCAGTGCTGCACCTTCTGCAGGTGCCCAGCAAGCAACAGAAACTGCTGCTGCTGCTGCACCTTCTGCAGGTGCCCAGCAGGCAACACAAACCCAACCGTAACTGCAGCTGCTGCACCTTCTGCAGGTGCCCAGCAGGCAACACAAACCCAACCGTAACTGCAGCTGCTGCACCTTCTGCAGGTGCCCAGCAGGCAGCGGCTGGTTGCCAGCACCATACCAAAGTGGCATCCCTGCTCTCACAATCAGAAGGCAAAGTACAAAGGCTGTGACACAGCATGACTGCTGCTGCACCACCTTCTGCAGGTGCCCAGCAGGCAGCTCTTGCTCCAAGCACGATCAACATAATTCGTCCACTGTGCTGTTACCAGGCATTCTATGCGGCATTTGAACAACAGCATACACCACACTTTGTGCTGCAAGAAATCAAGGAGTAGCTTGTATAGAGCACAGCACAGCTAGCCCAGCTGTTGGTACTGCAGCCCCTTGGCTAATGACTTGTAGGGGCACTGCACTTTGGGCAAATGCTGCTGCAGAGCCCCCACAAACTTGCAAGCCTCAATTCCAAAGAAGCTCTTGCTGCCAATGCATATGGGCTGGTTGCCCCAGCTGCACACAGTGTCTGTTGGACTGCAGGGTGTGAAGTGGCCTGAAGAGCAGAGGCACTTGTCTGCAGCAGCAGCAGCAGCAGCAGCAGCAGCAGCAGTAGGTGTGGTCAGTATGCGGTGTAGGTTGGGCTGCAAGGGGTGCAGTGACCAGAGGAGCACATTTACTGATCTACAACGGCGGCTGTGGCAGCAGCAGCAGCAGCAACGTAATCTGGACTTCGCAGGCGTAAATGTCAATGCAAATTCAGGATTGGTTATAATGAGGCGCCTGTTGGCCTGCAGAGGGTGAAGTTACCAGAGGGAACAGTTGCACTTGTCTGAAACATCTACAAAAAGAAGTTTCACCATGTGTCCAGGAAGGTGCAGCCGGGTGGGCACAGGTAGGCTGGCTTGGTACCTTGCCAGCTGCCAACCGATTGAAAAGCAATTTAGTTGTGCAACTGGCTACAACTTCTGTGATGTAGAGTCTTGCACCATGCTAGGCTGCACACAGGCAACAAACCACCCAAGATAAACCATAAAATTACAAAGTCGGCTTACTTGAGTTGTCCAGGAAGGTGCAGCCGGTAGGGTGGATGGTGCGCCAGCACTGCCAGGCTGCATAAGAACCCAGCTACACTATCCAAAACAAGGCACGGTGGCTGCACAGCCACTGGCCAGGTTCTGACAGTTCTTTAGGACATGTATTTTGCACCATGCTAGGCTGAACACAGGCAACAAACCACCCAAGCAAAACCAAACAATAACAAACTGCACTCACTTGAGTTGTCCAGGAAGGTGCAGCCGGGTGGGCACAGGTAGGCCGGCTTGGCATAGTTCACGCTGCTGCTGGAAGGGACACAGACGACGTCAGCATCCCTGCAGGGCCAATACAATGGCAGCATCAAGCGGGCAAGGATGAAACCTGTTATGTTACTGACATTGTGTTGGAAGTTTCAACACAAAAGTCAGGCTTGCAAGCCGTAATGGGTGTAGTTTACGCTGCTGCTTGAGGGCGCACACACAACATCAGCATCCCTGCACAGCAGACAGGAAAGCAGCAGCAGTAGCCATGATATGTTACTGACACGTTTCAACAAGACAGGCCGGCTTGGCATAGTTCACACTGCTGGTTTGAGGGACACACACCACATCAGCATCACTGCATGGCAGCATCACACAGCAAATAATAGAAGGTCATGTTACTGACACAGTGTGGAAGGCTGGAAACAGGCAGCAACTGTTTGAGACAGGCCGGCTTGGCGTAGTTGACGCTGCTGCTTGAGGGCACACCCACAACTTCAGCATCCCTGCAGTGTATATTACAGCCTGCCTGTCTTTTCAGTACATGTCATCAGGCGTCGGTCTTGATGTGTGACGCTGCCAACACTTTCAACCTGCTGTACAACAGAGTAATAGTAGGCCGTATCCCGGGGAACATCTGGTGTTCTATTCCAGGCAAGCAAGTTGTGACTCACGGTGTGCAGCACATTGAGAAGCACTTTGGCAGCAAGTCCTCCTTTGCGTTCATTAGTGGGACCAAACACAACAATCCATGCAGTAAAATTGTTGATATGTTACTTTTTGGTCAGTTACATGTATACATAACATGTCATTCTTTCACTCACGGTGTGCAGCACTTTCAACAGCACTTTGGCGGGAAGCCCTCCTTCGTGTTCATCAGCGAGGCCAATCACATGGAAAAATACAGTACATGTGCTGATCTGTTATTTTTGGTCATTCACATGTATTTATAACATGTCATTTTTCACTCACGGTGTGCAGCACTTTGAGAAGCACTGTGGCAAGAAGTCCTCCTTTGCGTTCATCAGTGAGCCCAAACACAACAAACCACGCAGTGCATTTGTGATAAGGTTACTTTTTCTGTCATAATATTTATAAAAACATGTCAAATTGTCACTTACGGTGTGCAGCACTACAGCACTTTGAACAGCACTTGAGCAGGAAGCCCTCCTTTGTGTTCATCAGTGAGGCCAAACACATCAAACCACACTTCAAATTTTATTAGGGACGCCATTGGGGACATCCTGTTCAGTGCAGGAGGACGCCCAGGGGACCATGCACGAAAGCGAGCGAGCAAGCCCTTGCAATGATGGGTGCGATACGTAATGATTACCTGAGCAAAACAGGGCTGCATACAAGTCTTATTTCGGCACGCATGTACCTTGCAGTCGATAAACACACACTTGCCAGAGACGCAGTACGGTGCATCACCTCGTACATGCTGTGCTGGCAGCTGAGAACCCCAAGTTCCAACCAGCAACACGGTAATGAAAACGTATGACATGCACCCTTCTTTTACATCACCACCACACATGCCATGCGCAGAAGTTGGTTAAGCGGCTGCTCCTGGCAGCAACCACAAAGTGTAGGCAGCAGCACCGCAGTGCTTAGTTGAAAAGCCTGTCCTGATGACCAGGGCGCAGCTGCGTAATGCCCATGCATTACAGCACTATTCACAAGTGTCTTGAATGGTGTTAGTGCCACCATTTTAGCAAAGACACCATGCTGCAAACGTCGATGACAGTGAAAGCTGAGCCGAACATCTTGTACCCTGCAGGGGCCCACAATCAGGCAGTTCTTGCAAACAGCTGCATGATGCAGCCCCTAGAAGCCTTGTGGCTCTTGAACTTAGGCTGCTGACGAGCTGCGCCTTCCTTTTGGTTGTTGAGCTGGGCAGCTGCTTTCGCAGAAGGCGTACGACGCCGTGAAGGCTTCCCCATGCTCACGTGAGCCTTAAAGCAGCGATCCCATTACATACTACGCGTATCAGCTGACATCTATAGCGCTCGCTAGTTTTCACCGAAACTCCTTCACGCCTACACGAGTGTGCTGCACGAAGTATGAACGTATGGGCTTCAAAGCGCCAATACAACTTGAATAAAGTACACAGAATGCATTCAACAGTGTCTTGAGGCGCTCTATCAGCTTGCGTGTTAGCAGTGTCACGTTAGAGGCATCGCAGCACTCAGGCTGTCCGCGAACAGCACTAGCCTTCAATGCCGGGCACCAGACCATTCATAATAACAAAACAAGTAGTTGAAGAGCGCTGCAGGCGAGCCTGCGCGCAGATTGTTGCGCTGTTCAATTTTAAGTGCCAGCCCGCTCACATAAAATTGGCAGGGGACGGGGGACGCCTGTAGGGGCGTCCCCCCCAGGGGGGGCCAACGTCCCCGCACCCAATTTTACTGACTACTTCAAATCTGTAGATCAATCACGCTTTTGTCATTAACATGTTTAAATAACATGTCATAATGTTACTCACGGTGTGCAGCACTTCGAGAAGCACTTGGGCAGGAAGTCTTCTTTCGTGTTAATCAGCGAGGCCATCACCTCCTTGCTGCCCTGCAGGGTTTGGCAACCGGTTACATCAGGGTTTAGGGTTCAGCAGCGGCCAGACGATCAGAGATTTGCACGTGTGGGTTGCTGTGGCAGGGCTTAGCACGTCTGATGCTGGTCATGTAAAGCAGGGAACTGAAAATAGCATGTGCAACATGGCAACTGAGGGCCGCCCATCGGATCACCCAAGTGCTGGCCTGCAAATTGATGATAAGTAATAACTGTCACAAGTGCTGTTACAAACTGTTACTTTTGTCACTTACCACCAGCTCGTCTGCGATGATCTTTGGCACTGTCGCGCTGATGGACACCTGCAGTCCGCTCTTGGCCAGCAGGATCTGCAGCAGCAGCAGCAGCAGCAGCAGCCACAGAGTACTGTGTCAGTGCTTGAGACCAAAGGCCCCTTCTACTCCGTTGTGGAACTAGCGTTGCGCTAAACCTATTTCAGTGATACGTGGACATTCGATCAATTCAAGCTGCTGAGCATATTCGCGAAGTTTCCACAACGTTATCGATACTCCGCACACACTCAGGGGAGAGTTGCTATCGTTGTGGGTAGTCTCCACAACGGTGGCCCCACACCGCCGGTAGAAACAGGCCTCAAGATGGTTGCGCTGATGGAACAATGCAGCTGCTGAGACAGACGCAAGCACCAGCATACAAAACATTGCCACACACCTTTGGCAGCATGAGCAGCACGGTCGTCAGCAGCAGCCCCTCTTTGGGAGGCTTGCCAGCAAACCGCGCAGCAGCACCTCCCGCTGACCCACTTGCAACAGGCTGACTCAGCGGCGGTAAGTCAAACGACCCTGCTGCTGCGTTTGACCCAGCTGCTGCTGTTGCTGTAGGGTCTTGACCTGGGATGTACGTCCCCTGCTGCTGCGCCTGCTGCTGCAACACATCAAGTGCGGCCTGCTGACCAGACATAGTTGGCGGCGGCAGACTTGGATCTACGCTGCTGCTGCTGCTGCTGCCGGTGGCAGCAGCTGTCTGATCCGGAATGTACGTCCCCTGCTGCTGTGCTTGCCGCTGCAAAGCGTCAAGTGCTGCTTGCTGGGCAGCAGTGAGGCCAGTGCCATCCCCAGTACCGCTGCTGCTGCTGCTGCCAGCTAGGGGGACCCCTGTCGGCAATGGCCCCACATGTACCAACTTTCCATTCAAATTCACCAGCTGCCCGCTAGGTATAACCTGGAAGCTCGTCGTATCTTCCTCTTCAGCCGCACTGGTGCTGCTGCTGCTGCCAGAAGTGTAACCATATGGTTGACCGTATGGTTGACCGACACCGACTGTGTTGCCGCTCGTGCTGCTGTCGTACCATCTGCTGCCGCTGGTCACTTCTACAAGCTGCACACCATCCACTACTGCGTTGTAGTCAGCAGTGCCTGCAGCCACATCCAACAGAATAACAATGACATCAACATGGATAGATGTGGTGAACTGCCAGCTGTGCTGTGACAGCATAGGTCTTGCACAAGGAAATGTAGACGGCAGCAGCAGCAGCAGCAGCAAGCGAACAACGAGGCGAATGCGCACCTTCGCAGATGCTGCCCACGCTGACGTCACCGCTGTACATAATACGCGCCATGTACATGTACGCACCAGCAGAGGCAGCACCAGCAACCAAGATGACAATCACAAATGAGGAAAACACGAAGCTTGCTCACCTTTGCAGATGCTGCCTACGCTGACTTCACCACTACAAATGAACGCACCAGCAGAGGCAGCACCAGCAACCAAGACAATGCACACGACCGGGAAGAGCAAACAGCTCCTCTTCTTTTCGTTTCTCCTCTTTGTTTCCAAACGACTTCCATGTTTCCCCAATTTTTCTACATAAAATTGCCCACCTTTGCAGATGCTGCCTACGCTTACGTCACCACTGTACATGTAACTGCCAGCAGAGGCAGCACCGCCGCTGCAGCTCTCCCAGTTGGCATAGCACTGGCCCCTGCAGCAGCAGCAGCAGCAGCAATCAACAGGAGCAGTCAGCAACATGTGTATAGACATCTGCAAATGCACAGATGGCCTGCTGCAGACCCCAGGATAGCATCCACAGTGCTCAGTAGCCCTAAACGTACAGCAGTCCACTGCTGCTGCTGATGCAGTTGCTGCATTGAAGTCACACACATGGTGCTGTGCCTGTGTTTGTGTTCCTGCTGCCCCTCTGCATGTCCGATTCAGCTGCTGCTGCTACTGCTGATTCAACTGCTTCACTGCGGACGCTAACGATGTTTGTTTCTGCTACACTGTACAACGACTGGTCACCCAACTGCCTCTGATGCTGCTGCTGCTGCTGCTGCTGCTGCTGCTGCTGCAACACTCACGATGCTCTGACGGTGCAGCAGTCCCCTTTGCTGGAAAAGTCAAAGCCAGCCGGACATGCTGCTGCCATCTTCTGAACACAGCTGCAAAAGATGCACGATACAGAAAGCCAACAGCAGCACGGCAAGTGGGTTAGGGTTCAACAAAGCAACAGAGACCACAAACAGCCGCAGAAAGTGCGGAACAGATCAGTGCAAGAACGGGGCATATCTGGGCATCAACATCATGTTGTTGCTGTGGATGTGCTGCTGCTGCTGCTGTTGTGTTATGTGACCGTTATGTAACACGCTCACATGGGCGCTGACTGGTGGTTGGTCAGCTCGTAACCCGCGGGGCACATTACGTCCGGCTCTGTTACCACCGGCGGGTTCCAGCTGGCAAAGCAGAATGCGTAACCTGCACACCAAATAACACGTGTTACACAGCTAGATAGATAGAGGTGACGCAGTTGCTGGGAAGTGTACTACAAGATAGATAACGCTGAATCACTTGGCGTGCTCACGGTGTGGGCTGCAACAACACGATCCGGCACTGCATGGCATAGTTATAACACGTCCAGCGCGCACTGCTGCTGGTGCTGTCTTAGCTGTTACTTGACAGTGCTGATGCTGTTGCTGCAGCAGCTTTTTGCTGCTGCTATTATGGTCACTACAATCATGCTGCAGTGATAGATGCGCTGTGCTGCTGTGCATATCATATGCACAGCGGCTTCGCATGGCGTAAGTACATGTCAGGTTGCGACACTGACTATGCTGCCAAAGCGATCTGCTGCTGCGTGAGCAGTTTCATGCAAGCCTGGGTTTCAAAAACTCACCTGCACAAGTTCCTGAAGAAAAGTCATTCACTGCTGGATATGTGGGGAACGAAAACGTGGGTGGGCTGGTGGTCATGCTGGGCATGCTGCTCATGACCCCATTTTCTGCTTTGTAGGACGCGACCGGCAGGGTCCCAGCTGCTGCTGCTGCTGACGCAACCGGCGTTTTCTTTCCGAGAAAGATACCGTTCGACGCCGCTTCCGAGTGCTGCAGGAGAAGCAGGAAGGTCAGACCTGGCATCTGCTTTGAAGGCAGCTTTTTGGGCGAGACCGCATGGTGACCATACGCATACGCAATAGCTTATCTGTCACCAAATGTAACATTTTTCTTGTGCGTATCCGATACGCACCTGGGCTGCCAGCAGAAGCGCCAGCAGCAGCACAGACAGCGCGCTAGTGCCCATTGGCTCGCCTCTCGGCCTGATAAATTTGTTATAATGTGATATCGGACTTTAAGATTATTTCTTGAGTCACGGAAGGCATGATGAGCAACCACACACCAAGATGTACTGCGTTCCTGCTCTCTCTCCCGCTCAGCCGAGCTAGGCTGGTGTGTAAGACTCACTCGCCACCGCTGGAGATGAAACACCAAATCAACTCAGATGTAGTTCAAAGAAGCATCGATGACATCAAATGCGTGTACATAATCTAACATCCCCCGCCTGTCACATGGAAGCTCGGAGCCTAGCGCACCGGCCCTTCGGCCATACACTCTCTTCACAGTTGTTTCGGTTGGTCCTTCTCGATAGAGATTCAAAGCTGCTGGCTTTGCACACCAGCAGGTGACCAAAGTGATCACTCAAGCGCACCCGCCCTTCGTTCTGCTTCTCATTCATCGCCGGTGGCACATATCTTGTTTTGTATCACTCGGAGGCCAGCTGCTGTGTTGTCAACGAGCACACTAGACTCCCTCAACGCTCAACTGATCATGGCTGGAGACGGAAAGGCCCTCAAGAGGGCCGTGAATTATGTAATGTCGCATGCGGGGACTTTGGCTTTGATTCCTGCGCTGGGCTATGTTGCGGTGAGTGCATTCTGGGCTGCTTTCCGCTTGGTGCGAACACACTGCATCGTGCCCAGGCGGCATGGGCTTAAGCAAGCAGCGCAAACAGTAATCACATAGCACGATTGTTTGAACAGCGCACCCAGGTGCATAAACATACGACCGAGCAGATGCAGCCCGCACTGCTCCCACCCAGCTGGGAGTTGTCGACATCGCGAGCTCCCTATGCCCTCTGGTGCATGTTTATCGTGTCCATCATGCAATCAAGTAGTATAAGAAGCTGCGGAACTTCACTAAGGAGCCGAAGCGATGCAGTGGGTTATAGTTTATGTAGCACTGCCGGTGTCACGGCAGGCAGCATCACAAGCAGCAGGCAGAGCAGCTTTGACCAGCTTGCAGTATCTTTTGTTGCTGAGAGTCCAAGTCCATTTGCAACAGCAAGCTTATAAGCCAGGAACCCGGCATGGACATCCATGAGACGAGCAATCAGCCAGACTGGTAGCAACAGCCTGGCGATGTTGCTGTTCAAACATGGCACTGCTGGCCAGGTGTCATGTCTGCATGCACAGAAAGCGTTCCTGCAAGCGTGTAAGCAGCAGTGTCCACCTTGCCACCTGCCTTTTGATGCTAGCTCATAGTTGCAAGCAAACGCCTTGCGCAAGCAGCATCAGCAACTGCACACCACCGCCCACACACTGTCTCCCCTCTCATTGCAGGAAGGCGCTGCTCCACTTGTAATACCCTGTGCATGCTGCTGGTGCTGCTGCTGCTCTGATCCATCTGTTGAGTACAAGGAGCCGCTGATGCACGTCATATAGTCAAGTTGAACTATGCTGAACATTACACTGAACTGTGGACAACCGTGCTGAACCTCTGCTGCTGCTGCTGCTGCAGGGCAAGGTTGCGGAGCACAAGGATCAGCTGATGGCAGATGCCGCTGATGTGCTGAGCATGCTGCTGGAGACGCCTCTGAAGGACATGCCACGCCAGCTGCTGCTCAAGGTGAGCAATAAGGCTGACGGTACAAAAATGGAGTAGAGTGTGTTGGGGTGCCAGTGGCGTGCTCCGCACGAGTTGAAGACGTACTAAATGGCATGAAACGGGGGCGTAACAATTGGGCATGTGGTGTGGTGTGGTGGCAGTACTGCTGTAACTTGTAGCTTGTGGCTGTAGTCATGAGGCTGATGCGCTCAGCATGCTGCTGGAGACACCGTTCAAGGACATGCCAGCAGCACTGCTGCTCAAGGTGAATTCCTAGGGCTGACCGTACCATGCATGCTGTTGTCAGAACATTATAAACAGGGGGTGGAAGGGTTTAATTGAAAGTGCTGTGCTCAGCATGCTGCTGGAGACGCCGCTCAAGAACACGCCAGCAGCACTGCTGCTGAAGGTACGCAGCAAGGCTGTCTGTGCACGACTGTAAGTAAGATTTGGTGCCTACACTCGAGTATAGACTGTATTGGGGTGCTGGTGCTGGTCTCAGCAGGCGAGTTATCTGCGTGTCATCAGGGTGCATGTGGTGTGGTGGCAGTGCTGCTGTAGCGTGTGCCTGTAGTCATGAGGGCTGCGCTCAGCATGCTGCAGGGAGACGTGGCTGAAGGATCTGCCAGGCCAGCTACTGCTCAAGGTAAGCGGACTGTGTGCTTTTGTCGATTCATACTGTTGTGTATGCATGCTGTTGTGTGTGAAGAACATCACGGGGTCAAGGGGGCGGGGAGCAGTATGAGGGCTGCGCCCAGCATGCTGCTGGAGACGCCGCTGAAGGCCATGCCAGCAGCACTGCTGCTCAAGGTACGCAGTAAGGCTGACGGTACAAGTGCGGAGTAGAGTGTATTGGGGTGCCAGTGGCGTGCTCCGCACGAGTTGAAGACAAAAAGTACCTTATGGAGAGGCTAGAGAGAAAGATCACACAGACGTCTAGTAAATACCCATATCCAAGAGGTACTTTTCTAGTAAATATGTGGGGATTGGCGGACTGCCATAGTGGTAGCTGACCGAATTGTTACGCCCCCGTGTCATGCCATTTCCTAGGGCTGAAAGTACCATGCATGCCTGTTGTCAGAACATAATAATCAGGGGGTGGAACGGTTGAGCTAAAGTGATGCGCTCAGCATGCTGCGCGAGACGCCACTGAAGGATCTGCCAGCAGCAGTGCTGCTCAAGGTATGCTGACTGTATGCTTTTGTCCATGCATGCTGTTGTTTACAGCATGTCCTGTGTTCTGCATCAGGTGACCTGTTGCAGGTTGGCTTATAGGTTCAACAATGCCGGGGTGTCGCGCGTAGCACATTTCAACAATCGATTAGCACAGCATGCCTTGCAGTCTCATTGCCGCCGCCGCTGCCGCTGCTGCTGCTGCTGCTGCTGCAGGTTGCTGCTGCGCTGGTGCTGGCTGTGGCGATGCTGCTCTGGTGAGTTGCAGATGCCAGGGTGACAGCAGCAGACACGCAGATGCATAAACAAAAGTGTACTCCAGCAGCAGCCGTAGCCAGTCAAACGACAAACTTGCTTTCCAAGTTGCAGATGCCAGGGGCACAGCAGCAGCCACGACTTTTGGCAGGCGTCCAGATCCAGCAGCATCTGTCAACTGCGTGTACAGCTGTTGCAATGCTGATCACATTTGCTGGAGCTGCAGCAGCAGCAGCCGTATTTGCGGGGGCATTCAATTGCCAGCTGTCCTACAGCAGACAGAGCGGTAGCTCGGCTGACTCAGCAGCAAAGATGGGGACCACAGCAATCACTTGCATGTGCACTGATGTTGTGCAATTCTTTGCCGCATACTGCTGGACCTGCTGTGGCCCACCCACCTCCACTGCATATGACCTCACATTGTTATAACACATGTTACTTTCTTTGTCACATCCTGCAGGTATGTGCGCAAGCAGGCAGGCAAGCCGAAGCCGGTTTACCTGCTGGACTTTGCCATGGCGCACCCACCAGACACGTGGCGCCTGCCCAACGATCGCTTTGTGGGCACAAACAGCCTCAACACGGTGAGTGGTGCTACAATGTGTTATGTGACATACGGCCTGGTAGAATTTGACGTCATGGGCCGTGTGAGTGTCCCTGGCAGGAAAGGGCATTGAGTGCTGCTCCTGGGCAAGATGGCGGCGAGCGCGCTGGCCTCAGCAAAAACACATGCTGCTTACCCGCACATGTCCTAACCATCTTGTTACTTGTGTTATACTTCTGTCATTTGTGCAGCGCTTCAACCCCGACTCGCTGCAGTTCCTGGGCAAGATGCTAGAGCGCTCTGGACTCGGAAATGACACCTACACGCCTCCCTGGCTGGTCAATGAGCCGATCTGCATGGACATTGCGCACGCGCGCTTGGAGTTTGAGATCACCTGCTTCGGCGCAGTGCAGGAGCTCCTGAATAAGACAGGTGCGTGCAGGTTTTTGTGCTGTATATCCTGCTCATTTCATGTTCTGCTGCTGATGTTTTTGATTTTTTTGTGGCTGTTTACGTCAAATCTTATGGTTTCACCCTGGCTGGTGAACGAGCCCATCTGCATGGACATTGCGCACGCGGGCTTGGAGTTTGAAATCACCTGCTTTGGCGCAGTGCAGGAGCTGATCAACCAAACAGGTGCGCACGGCTTTGTCTGCTGTATATCCTGCTCATATCACATCCTTGTGCTGTTTTTGGTGATGTTTTTTGGCTGTTTATGGCTTGCTTTGTGGTTTCACCCTGGCTGTTCAACAAGCCGATCTGCATGGAGTGTGAGATCACCTGCTTCGGGGCCGTGCAGGAGCTGCTCAACAAGACAGGTGGGCGCAGCTTTGTCTGCTGTGTATGCTGCTCACTTCACGTTCTTCTGCTGTCTTTGATGGATTTTTGGCTCTGTTTTTTTGGCTTTTTTGCTCATTTTGCTCTTTTTAGACTCTTTATTCGCGTGTAATTTGAGATCACCTGCTTGGGGCCGTGCAGGAGCTGCTCAACAAGACTGGTGGGCGCGTTGATTTTCGCGTACTTATAATATTTTTGGCTGCATACATTTGTCATGTTACTTCCTTTTTCTACCCCAGCCTTGTGTCACATCTCAAGCTCTTGTCTGAAAGCGTCATGTTTATGCTGCTGCTGCTGTGCTGCTGCTGCTGCTGCTGCTGCTGCTGCTGCAGGCATCCAGCCCCGCCAGGTCTGCTGCGTCATTGTGAACAGCAGTCTGTTCAACCCGACACCCTCCCTGGCTGCCATGATCATGACCATGCAATTGCTGCTGCTGCTGCTGCTGCTGCTGCTGCTGCTGCTGCTGCTGCTGCTGCTGCAGGCATTCAGCCGCGCCAAGTGGGTTGCGTCATCGTCAACAGCAGCCTGTTCAACCCCACGCCCTCCCTGGCTGCCATGATCATGAACCACTTCAAGATGGGCAGCAAGACGATCAACTACAACTTGGGAGGCATGGGCTGCTCCGCATCGCTTGTGGCGATTGACCTGGCTAAGCAGGTGCGTGTTGTGGGGCTGTTTTGCTGTACTGACCTGAGTAAATCTGCCTGTGAGATTGGTAAAGGAGCTTTATAGAGATAATCTGTTCCATGCTGCTGCCAAACTGCATTTGCTGACATGTTAAATGCCATGTTACATTGTTGTTATTTTTGCAGGTGCTGCAGACGCTGCCAGACACGTACGTGCTGGTCGTGAGCCACGAGAACATCACCAACAACTGGTACCCGGGCAACGACCGATCCATGCTGCTGCCAAACTGCATCTTCCGCTGCAACGGCGCAGCCATGCTGCTCACAAATAAGCCCACAGAGGCCAGGTGAGTCGTGCTACAGCTGCTAAAATTTTATTGTAACATGTTATTCTGTTAGATGGTGTCTTGACACCTGTTACCTGGGCTAGGAACGCTCCATGCTGCTGCCAAAATGCATAGTTTGCTGCTGACCAGAATTGCACAGGAGGGGTTGTGTGCCAAGTTTTATCCATATTGCAACATGCATCTATCATTTTGTCCAAAGCAGCGTCAAGTAACGTCACGTCACTTTTCTTCCAACTGTGCCCTGTGCAGGCGTGCCATGCACTCGCTGCAGCATCTGGTGCGTGTCAACCTCGCAGGCCAGGGGAACAGCTACACTGTTTGTTGCCGAAAGTAAGAGCACTGCTTGAGCCTGCTGCTGCTGCTGCTGTTTGTTTGCATCGCAGGCGTGCCAAGTACTCGCTGCAGCACCTGGTGCGCGTCAACCTGGTGGGCCAGGGGAAACCGCTACGCTGTATTTTTCTAAGAGCACCGCTTGTGTCCGCTGCTGCTGCTGCTGCTGCTGTTTGTATGTATTGCAGGCGTGCCAAGTACTCGCTGCAGCACCTGGTGCGCGTCAACCTGGCGTGCTGCGTTGCATGTCTTTCAAAAGCACCGTTGTGTCTGCTGTTTGCGCCCTGCAGGCGTGCCTAGTATGGTGAGACGTGATATATTTGTTAGATGTGATATGTAACATGTTATTTGCGTCTGCTGCTGTGCTGTGCGCAGGCGTGCCAAGTACTCGCTGCAGCACCTGGTGCGCGTCAACCTCGCAGGCCAGGACCGCGCCTACCGCTGCGTGTACCAGCTGGAGGACGAGAACGGTGAGCAACGCTGTTATTTCTGTGTTACAAAACTTTTACAAAGTTATGTTACAATGCTATACCATGGTGACACTTGTGGTCAGGCAAAAGTAGGTCGGCAGTCTGGGAGAACACAACCCCATGTGCCATTTCCTGCAGTGAATAACGCCTCAACTGCTGTGCAGAGGGGCTGCATCCTGTTATGTAACATGTTACTTTTGTGTTATTTCTTACAGGTGACCTGGGGGTGCGCCTCAGCAAGGAGCTGACGGCGGTTGCTGCGTCAGCGCTGCAGAAGAACATGGTGAACTTGGGCCCCCTGGTGCTGCCCTTCAGTGAGAAGTTCCTGTTCGCGGTGAACTTGCTCAAGCGGAAGTTCAGTGGGAAGGGCAAGGTGGCACCCTACACGCCTGACTTCTCGCTTGCCTTCGACCACATCTGCATCCACAGTGGTGAGTGCTGCGGTTGATTCTGGTTTGGCTGCCTTTGGTGTCTCGCAGCTTGAGCTTGCGGTAGCAGCATCTCATTGCGTTCGCAGCGTCTCACACGATTTGCTGTTGTGGGTCTCTGTGCTCCGCTGCAGGTGGCCGGGCTGTGATTGACGGCATGCAGAAGCACCTGGCACTAAGTGACAAGTCGATTGAGCCGAGCAACACATAAACAGCACACACCTTGCGCTAGCAGCAAGCATCTCACGCTTCGGTGTTGCTGTTTTCCTGCCTCTCTTTTGCAGGTGGCCGTGCCGTAATTGACGGCATGCAGAAGCACCTGGCACTGAGTGACAAATCAATCGAGCCGAGCAGGGCAGGGCTGTACCGCTGGGGCAACGTCAGCAGCGCCAGTGTCTGGTGAGTAACCGTTACTTTTTTTGATGAGATTGACGATTGTAATTGAATGTTTGTAACGTCTACGGGTTGTAGGCAGCAGCAGCAGGGCCAGCATGCTTTTGTCTACCAAAAAGGCCTTCAGCAACTCTGGACAGAGCTCCAGCAGCTTATGTGTCGACTCGCACTAAACCCTCGGTCATCACATACCCTAAACCCTTGGCTGTGTTGTGCCATGCTGCTAAACCCTTGCTGCTGCAGGTATGTGCTGTCCTACATTGAGACCTTCAAGGGTGTCAGCAAGGCTGATAAAGTCTGGCAGCTCAGCTTTGGCAGCGGCTTTAAGTGTAACAGCGCGGTCTGGGTGGCCAACAAGAGCTTCAAGGTGAGTTGTTATATAATATGTTACAAAAATCTTACATAACTGCTGCAGAATTTGGTCTGGGGCATGAAGCTGCAAAGTTGTATGGCACAGCTGCAATGCTAGAGAGAGTGGCAGCTCAGCTTTGACAGTGGCTTCGAGTGCAACAGCGCGGTCTGGGTGGCAAACAAGAGCTTCAAGGTGAGTTGTTACATAACATGTTGCAAAATATGTTACTTGCTGTTACATTGCATGTGGCCGTAAAGGTCAGAGTACAGCAGGCCAGCTTGAAGCGGCTTGATTCATTGTTTACTTGGCACTCTGCAGAGGATCTTCACTCACTTGCTCGTGAGCTTTGACGTCAAAAGATACAGCGGGAGTTGTCTGCCCTCACACTTTTTCTATCACGCTGTCACTCACCTAGCAGTGCATGTATGTTACTAACTTGTTACGTGCCTTGTTATTTTGTCGCCTGCAGGACCCTCACTCTTGCTGGGTTGGCTTTGACGTCAACAAGATGTGGGCAGACTTGAACGCCCTCACTGCAGCGCTGGCAGCAGAGAAGGCTGCAAAGAAGGCCGCAGCAGAGGCAGCCGGCAAAACCCTGCCTGAGGACGGCCACTAAACCACAGCAGCAGCAGCAGCAGCAGCGGCTGTGAGCAGCAGCAGCGGCTGTGTTTGGCAGGCGAGAAGCCTGTCAAGCCGGCAGCAGCAGTGGCAGCGGTGGCTTGCAGTTGCGAGGCTGTGGGTAAACCCTGCCAGAGGACAGCCACTAAACCGCAGCAGCAGCAGCGGCGGCTGTGAGCAGCAGCAGCAGCTGAGTTTGGCAGGTGAGAAGGCTGTCAAGCCGGCAGCAGCAGCAGCAGCAGGTACAACCCTGCCAGAGGGTGGCCACCAACCACAGCAGCAGCAGTGGCGTGCCGTTGCGAGGCTGGCTAAACGCTGCCAGAGGACGGCCACTGACCACAGCAGCGGTGTTGAATGAGGGGGCTGTCAACAGGGTGGGCCTGGAGAGGCCTTGGGAGCGTGCATGTGTGCTTGCAGCACTGAAACAGGCTGCATGTGGTACCTATAGGGGTGGTTGCACGGTTGTAGTGCTGCAAGAGTGCAGCGCACACAGTAACGCCTCGGATATGCGGATACAGTTACAGTTGTACGGTTGCAGTATGGATGATGGAGAGTCTGCAGCTTGACAAGTTGATGTTCAAGATCTGCAGCCAAGCGACCAAAAGGGAGAGCATTAACTCGGACAGGGCCGGAATGGTGGCGTGTGTTTGTGGCATAACGAGCTGGGAGCTGCACACAAGAGGCATACAGTTGTCATACAAGTTGATGTTGACTAATGAGTTGCCAGACAACTGTGCGTGTGTATGAAGTTGTGTATGCATGACATGAACTGCAACAGCTGCATATTCAGGTCACGCACTGAACGCTACCAAGGTCGCTGCGTATGATGATCAATGGCAGCACCTTGCACTGCTTCAGTGCTTCCTGCAAGCTGTGGCGTATTTCCTGCAAGCTGGAGTGGTTCCTGCAAGGGCTTGGCAACTCCTGCAAGCGGCAGCGTTTCCTGCAGAGCTGCGCTGCGCAGTGCATACATACACTGATGTGTGTCATGATGTAAGGCGTGCTGCATCCCTGCCGCTGTTTTGCTGCAGCAGCTGTCCCTATTGAAGTTGTGCTTAGCACAGCTCTCTGTGTTACATGACAGTGACTGCATGACTGGGGCAGCCAGCAGCCAAGCAGGCCGTCAAGCAGAGTCCCAGGGTTGTATCCGGGTGCAGCTTTCTGGCTAGGGTTTTTGAATGTGCTGTGGTCGGGGTTTTGGCGGCAGGTCTGGGGTTCAGCCCAGGTCAGGCCAGGTGGCGGCTGCTGCTGTTGCAGAGCTTGTGTTGGAGGAGGAGAAAGACTTGTTGTCGCCGTGATCACAATGCTTTGCTCGAGTTGTCATCATGTTTTTGGCACTGCTGTAGCAGCAGACGTGCTCAATCAGGCCCTCAAAGGGTTGGGTGCGTTGGTCCGCTTTGTGTTAGGTGCAAGACTGCGCTGTGTGTGCCGTTCAGGCTACACTGGCAAATGCAATTGCCGCCTGTTGTGGCAAACATGCGTTGCACATCCGGCCAGGCGTACGTGTATCCACTTGGCACCAGTGTGTATAAACTGCAGGCTGCTGCAACAGCACGCCTGCACGAACCGTATGCTGCATTGTGCCTCTATTTAATGCCGCGGCTAGCGCACTGTGTAGCTTGAGCCAAGCACTCGCATCGTGATATCTGCATCCGCCTCCCCAGTGGATGAGGCGCGGTTGCCGATGCCGAAAGGTATGGCTTACAAGGATTGATTATTATTATTATCTGCATTGGCGTGTGGGGTTCGGAGCTGGAAATGTACCAACATATGGATCATGGCATCAAGTTGAGCTCACGCAGTTTCCTGTTGAATCTGCGGTGCGCCACGTGGCATGTCTGTTGACTAATGGTCTGATGTGTTGGAGCAGACCAGTGGCATCATCATTGCCGCAGCATGTGGGCGTGAAGTGATGCATGCGATGTAGGCTGCACCGGCCAAGGGGCCCTCTTGCAGGCAGGTGTGCCACAGTGACGCATGAAACTGGAGTTCAGAATCTGCTGTCACAGCATTGGATCATCATTGAACTCCGTTACAGCCTGCTGAGCATGAACCCGATCAAAGGGTCAACCATCTTAGCAAGACAGTCTCCGAGACCTTTCGGTGGTGAAGCACACACCGCCCACACAGCACTATGCATATGCAACATGTTGAGATCGTTTTCGGCAAGGCCATCGGTGCTGCGCTGACACGGAGTATGGAGCACTGCAGTGCAGGTGGGTGGTTACCCCAGGAGGCTCTGGTCAAGGCAAGTCAACCACCCACGCCGGTGCACCCAGACCGCGCAGCTGCAGCAACAAAGATAAGCGCTGACCCCATTTCCATCGAGTCAGTCTCGCAATGTCGTGGATGCGTTGACACACTGTGGTCGTGCCCTGTTATTGGTTTGGTTCCGGTCAAGGCTTACGAAGTGGCTGTGCATCCGCAGTCAGAGTATGCACATACCTGTCTGCGATCAGAGTTGAAACATTGCTCCCTTGTGTACACTGTTCACTGCGTGCCATCGCCGAGAGAGAGCATCGGTCTGAGCACAGTCAGCCATCTGTTCGGTCATTGGATGCGTAGTCGGGTATACATTGCTTTCCTAACGTTGACCAGCAAGCACCGCTCCGCGTATCCCATGCTTGGCAGCAGCAAGCCAGCATTGGGCTTCGCAAGCCAGCTGGTGAGCTTCGTCATAGCTTTATCGTTTCATCGTCATAGTAGTCATCTTCCTGTTGCTTCTGAAAGCCTGCTGCATGTCATGGGACCGGGCGTGCTTGCCTGCTAGTATCGTCAGGACCGTGCAGCATGCAGCAGCCTTGCTGCAGAGCCCGTGCATGCATCGCAACATGTATATAGACTTCGCACGAAACATCTTGACGGGCTGGGTCGGGCCAGGAGTCAAGGCAGCAGCAGTGTCACCAGATGGTGGTGGTGGTGGTGATGCTGTGCTGCCTCATGCCTGACCCCAGCAGACAGTAAGATATGCGTCAGTGCAATGAATCATGCTCTGCTCACTGCTTCTGTTCCTTTACACGGCATGCGCGGCTGCCTTCAGCAAGTGCACTGAAGCAAAGCTTGCTGCTTGATGCCTGCAGAAGCATTGACCCATCACAGCAACAGCAGCAGCAGGGCCAGGCAGGGTCCCTCACACATGCTCAAGAGCAGCAGCAGTATCAGTATTTACAACATAAGCGGCAACTAGCGGCGTTTGCAGCAGCAGCAGCAGCAGCAGCAGCAGCAGCAGCTTGCGGCGATGTGCGAAGCAGCAACACACAGCTGCCCTGGGCTCCAGCAGCAGCAGCAGCAGCGGCGCTGCAGGCGACAGCATGCCAGCTCAGATGCCACATCGTCACCTCAAGGACGCTTAGGGCTACATAATACCCAGCAGCAGCACCACCAGCAGCAGCAGCAGCAGCAGCATGTGTCACCCCCTGTGCCAAGTCTCGCTGCTGTAGTAGCAGTCAGGAGCCCGGGCAGCAAGCAGCAATGCGTGACAGCTGGCACCGGCCGCCAGCCACTTACGCTGCTGCAGCTGCTGCTTCTTTGCGGCTTCCTAGCAATAGCTATAATTCTGCAGCCAGCAGCAGCAGCGCCATCACCGGCTCCTGCAGGCACGCCTGCAACAGCAGCAGCAGTCATTACAGCAGCGCCGCCGGACGTTCCGCGCTTGGAACTCCAGAAATGGAACGCGGTGTTCCGAATGTACGTGTCGCTGATAACACTGGCGCAGCAGCAGGAATACGAGATCATAAATATGGACAAGTGCAGCAGCGAGGGCTTTGACAGCATTGATCCTGCGAGTGTGGCGCTGGAGGCGTGCTTCTACAAGCAGTTTGCAAACGGCAGCTACGCCTACTGGATCAAGAAGCCAGGTGAGCGCTCCGTTCGATTTTAGTTGTTTGGATGCTGGTGGAACGTATATCGCAGTTGGCTTTCAGGTGCTGATAAGTTCAGCATGTCTTGGGTGTGTGGTTGCTGCAAAGCCTTGTGTTGTTGTTGATAGCTGGCAGCAGCGGAGGGTGTGACAGTGCACAAGCGAGTCTTGCTTCTGCATACAGCCTGTTTGTGGGTGCTACAAGGTTTTCAGAGTGTGCTGTGAGTGTTTGAAGGTGTTTCATCATGGCATTTGCAGCAGCAGCGAGGGCTTCTTTAGGGAACCTGCAACCTTGCAACCTTGCAACAAACATCTTCACAGTCTCACAGCATGCTCAGCAGAACAAACAGCAGAAGAAGGCTGCAAGTGTGCTGCTTAGGGCGGGCCTCACCACAGCAGTTTGTGAATGGCAGATATGCCTACTGGATGAAGAAACCAGGTGAGCAATGTAGTATATTAGTCGCCGCTGCTGCTGCAGGGGATTGGCTATACAACTGCAACTGCTGCTGGGAACATCGCTCACATACGCTGCTGCTGGATTGTATTGAGTGACTGAGCTGCTGCTGCTGCTGCTAGTGCTGGGTGCAGGTGACTGGCGCACAAACAGCAACCGTTACTGCTACGAGCTCAGCGTCCGTTAAGTCAGGAGTCAAGACCCCTCACCACATACGCTGCTGCTGTTGCTGCTGCTGCTGCTTGATCCAGGTGACTGGCGCACAAACAGCAACTGCTACTGCTACGCTCTCAATGTCTACAAGGGAGGCTTCTGCATCCCAGGAGCAACCAACATCCTGAGCAGCGGCAGTGCAAGCCCATCCGTCACGCCAAGCTGTGACGTGATACGCGCTGCTGCGTTAGCAGGTGCGTTGGTGTCGTATCATGTTTCCTAATGTCTAGATTCAGCTTTGCAGGTTTGTTGTGCTTGCTGTCAGAGGGATGATATGCGGAGCGTAGCAGGATGCGACTTGTGGACGTCATCAGTAATGCCAGCATGCTCACTGCTTTGCTGCTGCTGCCGCTGCTGCTGCTGCTGCTGCTGCTGCAGATGGTGCGCGCCTGGTACCACGCCAGACTGCACTCACCACACAGCCCGCCACCGGCCACTACATCGGTTTGCTGGCTCGCAACAGCAGCTGCAACCCTTACCACTGCTGGCGCGAGGATTTCCACGCGATTCGAAAAGACGCGACCGGCCTTTGGAGCTGGAAAGAGCCCGGCGGTCCGGCGTCCGACGTCGACCTGTTCGGGAACAAGATCGCCGACCCGCAGAACGCAAAACTGCCGGGGAACTACGACCAGTGGTGCGGCTTCTTTTGGGTGGATCCCAGCAACATGAGCATCGGGGGCAACTTCAGGGAAGATTACAAAGTGGCTACCATGGCCAACTATTATGAGCAGGTGCGTGCAGGAGGTTTTAGCTGTTGCTAAATCAGCAATGCTAATGTCTAGGGTTTTTGTGTTCTGAGGTTGGGCAGCAGTTGGTGTGGGAACTCCAGGGAAGGTTACAAAGTGGCCACCATGGCCAACTACTATGAGCAGGTGTGTGCAGAGGGGTTTTGGGTGTTGGTAGTGTCCAGGGTTTTTATGTTGTAGATGTGGGCTGCAGCTGGTGCGAGAACTTCAGGGAAGAAACAATATGGACGACTACTATCAGCAGGCGTTTGGGGAGGAGGTGAACTTCAACTGAGTGTCCACTCAGCAGTGCCGTCATGGCAAAGAGTCTTGGTCACTTCACTCACTTGTGTCATTTGTGTCACTCTGTATGTCACCTGTGGTTTTGCTGGGCGCCCCGGTGATGCACGGGCCCACATGCGCATGCACGCTTGTCACTGGCACTTGCGCCGTCTTCATCACTCATATTGTTTCCCCTCACTGGTGTCACTCTTTGTGTCACCAGTGCAACTACTGGGATCGCAACTGACGCTCACTCCCTCACCTTACAACCAAACCGTCGACGGCGCATTCTCAAACATACATACATGCGCGTGCATGCTTCTCACTCACCAGTGCTTGCACCATCTTCAACACCTCTCCTCATTCATATGTCGTCCCCTCACGTGTGTCACTCTTTATGTCACCCGTGCAGTTACTGGGCTCCCAAGTGACGCTCAGCCCTTCACCCTACAACCAAACCGTCGACGGCGCGTTCGACACCCGGGCAGCAAAAGGTTATGCGGACGATCTGCTGTGGGAGTCAAAGCGGGGCACGCGCAACTGGGACGCGTTTTATGCCTCTGGCGGTTCAGCGCCTCCCCTAAACCCCAACCTGGCACTCCAGGGGGGCCCCGCAGGAGCAGCAGCAGCAGCAGCAGCAGCGCAGAGAAACGTTGGACGTCCGAGGAACATAGACAGCCCTGGGTCAGGGACTGCTCGGACTAACATGGGACTGCCAGCACAGGTGGTGCAGCCGCGGACCAATCTGCCTGCAGCAGCAGCAGCAGCAGCGGAACCGACTCCGCGCACAAACATGGGCGGCAGTGGCGCCGTACGGCCCAGCAGCAGCAGCAGTGCAGCTGGTGGCCGGCCTGCAGCAGCAGCATCAGCAGCAGCACTACAGAGTGCTCCAACCGGCAGCAGAGGCAGCAGCAGCAGCAGCAGTGATCTGCGGTTTGCATCTGTCACCAGCCCGCCACCGCCAGGTGCTGCTGCTGCTGCTGTTGCTGCCAGAAGCCGAACCGGCAGTAGCAGTAAGGCTAGTACAGGTAGCAACAGGCCCGGCCTAAGCCGTGGGGCTATTACAAGTCCTGCTGCTGGTGCTGCTGTTGCACCAAACAGGGTGTACAGTAGAGCTGCTCCTTTGAGGGGTGGTACTAGCAGCAGTACTGCTTCGCGCAACAGGGCTGCCAGCGGTGCTGCTGCTGCTGCTGCAAACAGAGTGGGCAGCCGCAGATTGCTAGCGACACAGCAGCGGCAGTAAAGCTGTGTGGAGAGTCGCTCATGTGAGGGGTGGTTCTAGCAGCAGTACTGCTTCGCGCAACAGGGCTGCCAGCGGTGCTGCTGCTGCTGCTGTAAACAGACTGGACAGCCGCAGGTTGCTAGGGCCACCGCAGCGGCAGTAAAGCTGTGCAGTGAGGCGCTTGCAGGATAAGCTGCAGCTTGCAGGAAAGTCAGCAGCTTGCAGGAAGGTATGCACCTGGCGCCTTGAGGCCTGTAGAGATTGCTACAACATCCGCTGCAGCATACCAGGAAGCACATGAGGTCAGCTGCTTTTGTGGAGTGTGGTGCGGTGATGGCTGCTGCTGCAGGTTTATGTCTGCTGGTGCAAGGGCTTAGTGAAGAAGCCTTAGTGTGGGTTCTGCTTCTGCTCAGACCCGGTGGCACTTCAGAAATATACGTAGGCAGGTCCAGTTTTGAAGTACGCCTGGTAGCTGCTGAGTTGTCATTTGTTAGGTTTGTGTTACTTAACATGTTATGTCTAATACTACCACTAAGTGAGGGAGTAAGCAGGTGCTGCAGGTCACACACTGGCACAGCGCTTGAATGCATGCATGCGTGTAGCAACAGTGTGCAGTAGTGACAAAGCAAAGGTGTTTGACTTCAAGATATGCAGGCAGAAGGGCATGCACTGTGCATGTCAATTTGCTTTTTGAAATGAGTTTTGCACGTTGCCAAACCACCTGCTTGATGCACTCCTGTCGGAGTGCCTTCCTTCAGGACAGGTTCAAAATGCATGCAGCTGATGGTGGGGTTCATCAGTTGGCACAGCAGCGAGATGAGGGTTCAGGTCTTTATGATGCAGTGGTTGTCTGCACCTTGTATCATCAACCTGGAAGGTGCACCACAACAGGCTCCAGCATGCGGCAGTCCAGCCGTGCATGCGTGTTGACTGCATTTGCTGCGGTGCAGAAAGCTGCGTCAGACACAGATCTCATAAACCCTGCTGGCTTTATGCATCAGCGGAAACGATGGATTATGGCTTTGACTATTAGCAGTACTACAGTGATGTGCCTCACTTCAGTGTCAGAGCTCCAACTCTGAGTTACGGGCATTGTGGATCTGTCTGTGTTGTTCTCGTGTCTTCCATGGGCAGGGTTTTATGGCGCTGTACAGCAGCTGAAATACGCACTGGTGCCCGTCTGCACAGAGGAACATAGCACAACTAAATCCGATGCTTTAGCGTGAGGAACACCATGACGGGGGTGCATGAGCTGCTGCGTTTGTGGTGATGCCTCCTAGGATGCTGTATTGCTGCATTGCGTCTTTGGGATGCTGCATTTTGCTTCTATTGTGCTGCATAGGCTGGTGCTGCTATGACATGCAGATGCCATCACAGGGTGCTGTGGCAGAGCCGCTGCTGTGGCAAGCTGCCAACGACGTGAGGAGCACCATGATGGGAGTGCATCAGATGGTGCATGTTTTGTTTCAATATTGCAGAATGATACAATGCTGCAATGCTGTGCGGTATGCAAGGTGCGGTGTGCTGCACAATTGCGTGGTGCTGCATTCCAGGATGCTGCAGCTCTGATGCTTTAGCGTGAGGAACACCGTGACGGGGGTGCACCGGCTGTTGCGTGGTGCTACATCATAGTGTCGCTGCATTGCTTTTTTTTGCGGCGCTGTCTCTGTGGGATTGATGCGGCACTGTATGTGTGGTGCTGCACAGGTTGTGCGATGCGGCAGCATGAAGAGGCCATCTCTGTGACAAGCTGCCAATCAGATGCAGCAATCACAACGTGGTTTTGTTGTGGTGCTCAGCAGGTCAGTGTAGCTGTTTGAGTGCGTTTGGGTGCTCTGGCAGGGCTGCTGCTGTGGTAATCTGCGCTGCCAAATTAGACGCAGCATTCAAACGTGGTTCTGTGGTGCCACAGATCAGCGCAGCTGTTTGAGTGCGTTTGGGTGCTCTGGCAGAGTTGCTGCTGTAGCAAGCTGCAATCAGACGCAGCAATGACAACCTGGTTTTCTGGTGCTCAGCAGGTCAGCGTAGCTGTTTGAGTGCGTTTGGGTGCTCTGGCAGGGCTGCTGCTGTGGTAATCTGCGCTGCCAAATAGACGCAGCATTCAAAACGTGGTTCTGTGGTGCTCGGCAGGTCAAAGTACTGTTTGGGTGCGTCTGTGTGCTCCAGCAGGGCTGCTGCTGTGGCAAGCTGCGCTGCTGTGGTCATCAGCACCACACGGCCATGAGGGGTCTCCCTGCTGTTTTTCACTGGGTACATACGCCTCTTCAATGGTGCTGTCACTGCTGATTTTTTCGGCAGCTGCAGAGTGCTGTATCGCACACACGGCTGCTGCAGCGCGCAGAGTTTGAAGATGCAAGCAGTCCTTGTGGCTCTGCCAAAAGCTTTGAGCACGCTGGTTTTCACTGTAAACGTCACATTGCCTGCAGGAGCAATGTGAGTGCTGCATTTTGTTGCATTGTCTTTGCAATCTGCGTGCCCTGCAACTCTTAACACAAGAAACGCGTGGACTGCTGACCAGCATCCTCGTCTTGCAGGACGTTTCGTGCACGTGCTTTGCTCCCGTAGTGCTGCAGTGTTGTAGGACAAGACTCCTGCGAGGCAGCTTTTCCTGCAAGCTGTGCATCTGTAGCAACAGCTGTTGGCCTGTTGACGGCTTTGCACGGGGTGCATGTGTTGCTGTGTAGTATGCAGACTGCAATACTCGCAGGATTGTTTGACCGTGTCGTGACGTGCTCTCGACACAAGTTGCTGCCCGATCAACTGCCGCTGTGCATGAGCAGCTTGCGTTTACTTCTCTTCATGGCTTGCGGATGGCCGCCTAGTGACTTGCAACAGCTACTGTTCTACACTTTGGATGGCACTGCTTGAATTTGGCTTGCGGATGGTCGCAGACGCTGCTGCTGTTGCTGTGGCTGTTGTTCTGCGCTGCTGACGCACGCAGCAACACCTGCGCTCGACACGATATGCGGGTGTGCGTGCATGCAGCAGCAGCGTCACATGATGTTGCCATGCTGCATTGCACACGGTGGCTGGCATCTTGGTGCTGCTGAGAGTGATGTTTCTTGTTGAGTGCTGGCTTGAACGTGTGGGTGGCTTCCGGTGCATAGTACCTAGCAAATCATTGCAGAACACGCATATGCCATTCAAGGTTTTTTTTGTCTGCAGAACCAAGCATCGTGGGGCTGCATATGCAATTATAATTTTGCAACTTGTTGTATGTGCTGTGGCTGTTGACCGGTGTCTGTTGATGCTTGCTCTTGTGCCAGCAACTGCTGGAATTTCCTACAAGGGTACAGCCGTAAACCCTGCCGCACACTTCATTTCGAACACTGCTGTTGGACGATGCCAGACCGCGCCAGACATGAATGGCGCAAAAAAAACTCAATCCGTTGCATGCATGTGTGTTGCTCAGCGTGTTGTATTGCGGCTGGGAGTGTGAATGTGCTGCTCCAAGCCATTGTGATTGCAGTTGGAGATCCACCCCTAGCAGTGCTGCCAGCCTAATATGATTATGATGTAATGAAAGCACTAGCAGCAGGCCGCTGCAGGTCATCATCATCATCATCATCATCATCAAATTATCAGATCAAGCCAGCATCAACACCATCTTGGCGCAAACTTGGGTGGCACCCAATTCCAATTCCACAAAGGACCTGCCCTGACCTCATAGTACACCCAGAGTGCCGTACTCCAGTGGAGGCTCCGAGTTAGCTGTCCATGTAAGCAAGCCGTCCGGACGCTGGATCCAGCAGGCCCTGCTGGATGCTTGAAGCATCACCGTCAGACGCACCTGTAGCGCAAAGAGCCTATGATACAGCACAGCGGAATCGTCAACAACTTGTTGCTGTTGAACAGCAGCCCGGGCGGGTCTGCCAGTCGCGCCGCAGACTCTGACTCTAGCTCGGAGCAGGCGACCGCAGGGCTGCGTGCGTTGCCAAGCAGGTTATATACCTTGCCCCTGTGTCGTGCATGCACTCTACTTTGGACAAATCCTGCTGCAGAACGCGCTCCTAACAGGCCAGCGTGCGCGTGCGTTTGGCCAGCGCCCCTGCAGTGCTGGGACCTGCAGGCCTGCATGCCCTAGGGCCACTGGTGTGAGTGAATGAGTTGCAACGCAAGGCCGCAGTGTTTCCGCTGCTGTGCACGTGCACATGGTGCACCATTGAGTCACTGAATACAGTGGCACCGTGCGCGTGCGTTTGGCAGTGCCCTTGCAGTGCTGCAGCACTCCCAGCTGGGACCTGCAGGGACAAGTCCCTGTACCGCTGCAGCGGGCTGATTCCAGGCTGCTGCTGCACCAGCATCGGCTACCCCTTCTGCAGATGCCGACCTAATTCAATCTGATGCCTGGTGACAGCACGACCACTGCTTGTGCTAGCTACAGCTCCACCCTAGGGTGGAAACAGGCCTGTTTCCTCACAACGGGCGAACAGCGGGCGAACCGACACCAAGCGGGCCGCAGGCAGGCCCCTCATGCCCGATAAATGTATAAAATTAAATCTAACCCGTTAAAGCAGCAAATAAAGGAATTCGCAGCGATTGCGTCGAGCTCATGTACTGTACGCTAATTCACAAAGCTCCTTTTGAATACGCTTGCACTACGCGTCTTATACCCAGTGCCGCTACATGCTGCCAGCACCAGGTCAACAGTAGCTGCTGCGGCTACACAGGCTGGTGCTGCAAGACCAGCTGTGACGGCAGACGTTAAGGCCGCAACGTCAGTCACAGCAACTCCTGCTCGTCCACGCCGCTTGCTGCGGCTGTAGCACGACCAAGAGCTACCTGGCGTTGAGGCCATCATCATCATCATCAGCAGCAGCAGCAGCAGCGGCAGCTGTATCATAGCCTATAGCCTATAGACTATAGCCTATCATGGCATGATGCAGCTCTACTGCAGCGGCACACACATCAAATGAGGCCTTTGTTGCGGCAATGTTGCGTGTTGTACGACCTGAGGTCAAAATATGCAGTACTCGCGTTTATCGCGTTTATCGCGTTTATCGCTTGCTCCTTGGCCAGTGTGGTTGCTGCACGGGTGCTCGGTTGCAGTCAGCACGTTTGCCGTCTTTAGAATAGTTAATGGATTATAATTTCAAATTAATAGTTAATCAGACGGTTAGCAGGGTCTCGCGCGGCCTGTGGGCGCCGTTCGTAGCATGACCAAGAAATCACCAGCTAGGACGGGTCGCCGGGCCCTAGCAGCTGCTGCTAAGCCAAGGCCAGTCACACGTGGCACTGTCAACTACGGGGCAGATGCTGAGGCAGCGCAGCAGCCGGATCAACAACCTCCTGCAGGGCAACAGCAACAGCAGCAGCAACAGCCTGGCCAGCAACAGCAGCCAGTGCTTGGTGCACTGCAGCAGCGTGCGGACCTACGGCGCCTGGACGCCTTGGACCAGAAGGTGCAGCAGCTTACAGCAGAAAATGCCGAGCTCAAGCAGAAGCTAGCCAGCCTTGAGCGCAGCAGCGTGAGCTCCGCTGCTGCCCTTGGGCAGACTATTGCCGCAGCCCTGTGTGCTACCCTGGAGCCTCAGCTGGTTGGAGCAGCAGCTGGCGGCAATGACAGAGCGGTTGGAGCAGCAGCAGGCCACGGTGCAAGCTGCTGCAGCAGCTGCAGAGCAGTATCGCAGTTTCCTGTCAGCCATGGGTGTGCAGGATGTTGCATCAGCGCGCGGCCAGGCGCGCATGTGGGACAGCACTGAGGCAGTAGCAGGACTGCAGGAGCAGCTGCAGCAGCAACGCGCTGCTTCTGCTGCGCTCGAGCAGAAGTATGAGGCGCAGCAGGTGATCAGCGGCCAGCTGCACTCTGCTGTGCAGGCGCTAAAGCAGCAGCTTGACAAGCACAAGCAGGGCGGCGCCGTCACTGTGGTTGCGCATGCACCTGCTAACATGCACCCTGACCAGCTTGTTGAGCACCTGGCTGGGTGTGGTGGCATAGCCAAATGCAGCTTCATCAGCGCTCGGCTGGTCTATGAGCCGCGTAACAGCAGCAGCGGGCAGGGTCAGTCAGGTGGCGGGGCAAGCACTGCTGGCAACAGGGCTGCGGCTGGCGGCAGCGGCAGGGATGCGGGTGGTAGTGCAGGGGCAGGCAGCAGCAGCAGGGCAGCAGCTAGCAGGCAGCCTCTTGGCGTCTTTGAGGTGACCCTGGCTACGGCTAGCTTGCAGGACACCAATCTGGGCGGCCGCATGCGCGGCAACCTGCGGCGCGTTTATGTGGAGGCCAAGCTGACACAGCAGCAGAAGGAGCAGCGTAAGGCTCTGCAGGGGGTGCGCAAGTCGCTGGTTGCCAATGGCGACCAGGTGCGGTGGAGGGGCCTTACCTTGCAGCGGTGGCAGGCTGGTGGGGCTAGCAGCAGCGGGCAGTGGGTGGCTGTGCCCCCGCCGCCGCCACCTCCCCCTCAGTCGCCACGGGGGGCAGCAGCAGCAGGCAATGGTGGGGGTGCTAGCGTGGCAGCTTGAGCGGGGCAGGGGCTGGGCATTTTGTGAGATTCTATGGTCAGAATGTGTGTGGGCAGGCAGTGGCTCGGGTGGCTTCGGCAGTTGCGGCAAACCCTAACTGTGACATTTATGCATTTGTAGAAACATTTTGTACTGCTGACACGTGTGATGAGCTGAGTGTGCCTGGCTATCAGGCTTTCCATTGTGTGCGGGCACATAGAGGCGGGCCTGGCCGCCCGTCGGGAGGCATCACAGTGTTCTTGCGCTAGACCTCGCCTGTGTTTGGCAGCGCTGGTGTTTCTGTTACCACGGATGCCCGTGCTGGCATTGTTTGGGTGGAGGTTCCAGCATATAAACTAATGGTGGCGTGCGTTTACTTTAGCCCTGCTGGCTCCCGGCAGTACCAAGCAGGTGCTCTGCACACGAACCCTGTTGGGGTTCTTGCAGATGGGTTGGTGTCTGCTCATGCCCGTGGTTACCGCCACGTGGTGCTTGGCGACTTGAACATCCGTATTGGTTGCATGCGTGATGATGTGCCCACAGACGGCGAGCTGTGCGTACCTCCCCACATGCCTGGCCTTACCACCGCCATGCTGCAAGAATATGCAGGCATACCCGGCCCTCGGGCTTCTTGTGATGTTGTTGTGCACTCTGACCGTGCTGCGGCGCTCATGCACTGCTTGCGCTCAGCATGCTCAGTGGTTCTGAACGGCCGCGCCCCGGGTGATGATACAGGTGCATGCACGTACTATGCGCTGGACGCGGCAGGTCACATGCTGGGCCAAAGTGTGGTTGATCTAAGCATGGTGTCTGCATCCTTGTTTGCAAGTGTGCGGAACTTTGAGGTGCTACCCTTTGCTCCTCCTACGTCGAGTGATCATTGTGCGTTGCTCTTGTGCCTGGCTGTTGTGCGGCACCTGGCCCAGCCTGAAGAGTTGCGTAACGTGCAGCCTGCATCTAGGACAGCAGGGCGGCGCCGCCGCACCGCGCCGCCCGCAAGCCAGCATGGGTTGACCACTGCTGGTCGGCGGCGTAGCAGGGAGTCTAGACCTCGGGCGTGCCGGCCGACAGAGGACAACAGTGAGCGCTACATTGGTGCTTTGCAGCGCAATAAGGCGCGATTTGAGTCTTTGCTTCAGCGCATGCGTGCTGGTACAGTTGATGTTAGCGGCGCACTGGAGGAATTGACGCAACTCATGCAGCTTTGTGGTGCTGAGTGCGACCCACCGTCATCTGTTGTGGCAGCTTCACGCCCGCAGCGCACTCAGCCGTGGTTTGATGATGAGTGTCAGCGCCTCTCTCAGGCATTTGATGGTGCGTGGAAGGCCTGGCATGCTTCGCGTGGTGGGGAGTATGGGGGTGCTGGGGATGCAACTCTGCGTGCAGCAATGCTGGTGGCACGCCGTGCTTACAAACGTGCTGTGCGCCGCAAAAAGTTTCAGCACACCCAGCAGTGCCAGCTGCAGCTCCTGCAGTCGTACTTTAGTGAGGAGCAACGCGATTTTTGGCGAGTGTTTTCGGACAAGCGTGGTGTGTCTTGCCCTCTTGATGATGTAGATGATTGGACGGCTTGGTTTTCTGACATAATGGCACATCCAACACAGCGGCCGCCGCTGTCGCCTGAGGCTGCGGCCTTGCGCTCTCAGTTGGCGGCAGTGCATCAGCACCCGCCGTCTGCATTCAACCACCTGAATGATAAGTTTAGATTTGCGGAAATTGTTGATGTGATGTGCTCCCTGCCATCTGGCAAAGCGGCAGACTTGCAAACCTTGACATGTGAGTTGCTGCGCTTCCCTGCTGAGGAAGTGCATGAGGCTCTAGCTGATGGTGCGCCTGGCCAGCCGCGCTCAACCTCTGGACCTGGTGATGCACCTAGCCGCCAGGGCTACGTCTTTGAGCCGCTGCTGCGTTGTGTGGCATGGGTGGTGCGGCAGATTACTGCAGCTAACATCACCCCAACAACGTGGCCGCGTGTTCTGCAATTGTGCAAGCTGATCCCGGTGCCCAAATCAGGGCAGGCTAGTGAGCCCAACAACAGGGACATGTATAGAGGCATTAGTGTGTCTAGCATTTATAGTCGTGTGGTTGACCGCCTCATGCACCTCCGCCTAGACCCAACTATGGAGAGCCTAGGTGTGCGTGCTGTTACACAGTGTGGTTTTCGCAAAGAACATGGCACAATTGATGCGTTGTTCACCCTACGCATCTCATTAACAGG
>CADDIJ020001264.1:0-13259 GCA_902809745.2 Tetradesmus lagerheimii | reverse complement strand
CTGGCTGCTGAAGCGTGAGCGAGAGCAGCCTGACGTGAAGTTGCAGGTGGTGGAGTGCAAGGGGAAGCTGCAAAAGTACTTCTCTGATATGAACAACACAGGAGAGATCCAGAGGAATGTGGCCACACTCAAGGATACCTACCGTGATATTATTGCTAAAAAAGGTGGTTACCCTAGCAAGCGCTTAAGGCAGTAATGTATATAAGCTGCTCATTGTGTGATGCGCTGCTGCTGGCCTGCTGTGCATGCTGCACTCAGCTGCAGCAGCTGCATGCTGCAGCAGCAGCTGCTGTTACTGTGATTGATGTCCCACCTTTGTTTGTGTGTTTGCTTCTGTCCCTGAGCTCCATGATGTGCATGATAGGTTGCTGGCATGATGGTTCAAGGTTGCTGCTGCCGCAAGCAGTAGCCATGGTTGAGCATGAGCTGCAGCCTTTCTGCCACAAGCAGTGCTGCAGTTTTGATGTTATGCATCCTGGCTTTTCAGTGCACGTCTGGAATGTAGCATATCTGGTGTGACCAGGCAGTTGTCAGCTGCTGCTGCTTGATGCTGCTGCATACCTCATGTCGTAGGGCATCTGCACTGCAAGCTCAGCGTCGGCGTAGATAATGTTTCTTAGCAATATACTGTTGAAAGGTAGCACTGCCCGACATTAAAGCCTTGTGTGTGCGTGGCAGCAGGCGTAATGTCAGTTGCGTGGCATCTGCAGCTGCTGCTGTTGTCTTGGATGCGCATTTCACGCAGCGCCCAGCTTCATAACTCCGATCAAAGGCATTCAATACTGTTTAAGACTGCAGCAGAGCACGCAAGGCAGCCTGGGCAAGCCCACAAGCAGGTGTCCAGTTGGTTGATGCAACGTAGGCGGTGTGAACAGGCTTCAAGCATGTTTGCCGTTCAGGCGTTAACTTGAGTTGTTCGGCAACACAACGCGTACTCCAGCGGACTGCCAGGGAACGCACCTTGAATGTAACTGGCAGGACAAGGTTTTGCGTGTGACTCGAGCTGCCGTCGGTACCCCGCATAATGTTGGTTGAGTGACATAATCAGGCCGGAAATCCACGCGGCTGAGAAGTTGGGCTCAAGCTCGGTTCACAGTGCACGTCACGTTCACACTCCGACACCAGTGCGCAAGGCTGGCCAAGTACCCTCACGCAACGCCAATGACAGCCGATTTTGATGCTTAGCATCCGGTGACAGAAGGTTTGAAAGTGCAAAATAACACAGTGACAAAGCATCCCGAGACAGCAGCACACGCTACAGCAGCACCTGCCAGCATGGTTAAGCCGCTAAAGAAGTACAATACGAGGAACCAAGGGGTTCAGGTGTGTCGATCACGCGTGACACGGAAAGCTGCAGCACCAGCAAGCACAGGCAAAGTAGCAGCTGTCAGCAAAACGCTGTTTGGCAAACAGCACCAACAAAATGCAGCCATCACTGCGCCTGCATGCGTGATCGTGTGCGTATCACCAAAGCACACCAGACACACCGCATTACTGAATGCAGCTCACAGCCGGCAAAACATATTCTGCATATTTGTCGAGCTTCCCCAGCGCTGCTGCAGCCCCAGAACGGCACCCCACACGTTCTGAGAAAAGGGCGCGGAGGGTTGTCCGAAAACCTCAATAACTAGATGCACAGACAACAACTGCATCTTTTAAGCACATCAGAAAAATGCTTTAATGCCATTCTATCCATGTGCAAAAGCAGCGCAACCAACATTACGCGGGGTACCGCATGCATGTTCAATCCATGGTGCGTAAGCGTGTGTTGGTGCTTCGGTGCACCACGTGGGCTTGGTGCTCTTGCTTCCGTGCATACGTGCGTGCAACGGCCACTACACGTCACAGCGGGTGCATTTGACTACATTGCGGAGATTATAATAATTGTTCAACGTGTGCTTATGCCCAGCTGTTGTTGCACCTCGCGCATGCGCATGTGTGTACACTATGAGCCTCTACTGATGCGTTTGCGTAGGCGCGTATGCATGCATGCCCATTCAATGTGTGCACGCATGTGTAATTGCTTGGGTGGGCTTTTGATTCGTGTTTCCCTGCACGCGTGCGAGCTGTGACCACTGTACGCCATTGCGCGTGCATGCATTTGACTGCATTGTGGAGATCCTAGTTGCGTGTGTGCTTATGCTTGACTCTTGTTGCACCTCGCACATGCGCGTGTGCGTATGAGACTCTACATATGTGTTTTCCTACGTGCGTATGCATGCATGTTCAATCAATCGTGTGTACGCATGTGTTGGTGCTTGGGTGGGCTTGGTGCTCTTGCTTTCTACATGCGCGCGTGGAGCGACCACTGTGCGTGACTGCGCGAGCATGCATGACATGTGACTGCATTGCGGAGATTTAGTTATGCGTGTGCTTATGCGATGATTTCAGTTCCACTCGTGTTGTATACAACTTTGTTGCACCTCCTTCATGCGCGTGTGCGTATGAGCCTCTCTAGAGTGTGACATGTGCGTCTGCGTAGGCACGTATCCATGCATGTTCAATCAATGGTGTGTACGCGTATGTTGGTGCTTGGGCGGGCTTGGTGCGTTGGCTTTTGTGCATGTGCTCGTGTTGCAACCACTATACGTCATTGCGCGTGCGCGTGTAGTGAGCTGCAGCACACCAAGGAGGTGTGAGGGTCTCCCTTGTTGTTTTTCGTCAGGGTGCTCGGCATCTCCTGGTGTCGGGAGTGTGGCGTATTTGATTGGTGAGACAGCGCTTCAGGCTCCTAACAGTTGGGTGCGCCCAATTGAATCGTGTGTAGCCAGCCAGTGTGGCCAGCTAGCAGAATTCCGCTCCCCCAGGTGAACCACAAAGAAACTGCAAATTACATACCGGCAGAAACTGCTGAGCTTTAGCTGTGTAATTTGCTACATAAATCAAACCACCAAAATCATAATCACTTATTGATTGATGATTATCTTCAAACCCCTGGTTTGGGCCACTGGCCCATCGAATGGCATGCAAGCCACAGCATCAATGCCATCGGCCGATGGCCCCGCGCCCCATTACGGCGGCAATGGAGGGAGCGCTCTTGCTAGCACTGCTGTAGTGTGCTTGCTGCTATTACGCACATTCTAAGTATGCACAAGGTACTCAGCGATACTCCCAGGTATCTGCGGGGAAACGCCCTTGCAACTATAAACATCATCAGAAACAAACGCAACAACTTGGTGTAACTGGACCTCCAAAAGACGATGTCTACCCACTAGGATTTCGCTATATGAACGGCTGCTGCACGGCCGTTACATTCATCGGTTCAACCAATGTCATTGAATGTTCGTACATTGCGCAGTTTGTCAGTGCCACCAACAACATGCGCAAAACACACTGAACCTCATCAAACACGGTTTCTCTCTGAGCAGAAGTAGCATGACAACTCAACATCAAATGTGACGGACACTCAGCGTATGTTGATGCATCCCGGCCACAAGCAGGGCACACTTAGTGAAAACATGTTCTACTACCTCCAAAACGCCTGGTACGCTTATGCACACGCATCAGCAGCTGAAAACCAGAACACAGAAATGTCATGGGTGCCTTGAAACGCATGGCCCATCAGCACAAGTAGGGTGCACATGCGCGATGTAACGGATCAAAGTAGAGTGCTGGAGTGATTCACAGATGCAATTTCAGGAAAGGAAACCCATCTGATGACACCTCAGCATCATTATTGTGACGGGCAGCTATCTGTCCAGCACGTTCTAGTCAATATTTCTCAACCTTTGGCTGAAAAGCATGCTATACTCTGTTGTGGCATACTTGTGAGTGTTGCAGCAGCAGCCTGACGGATGATCTGCAGCAGTTCACATGCGATATCGATGAGCAGCCTGCTGGCAGTGCCGGCTGCTCTGCCGGTGGCTTAGCGGCTGGACGGCACACTCATGTAGCAGATGCCAAGACCCAGTCTGCCAAAAAATGATGAAGGAAATCAGCCTGGCACGTCACATCCTGTGGAAGGCACCTTATGCTCGAGAAATTCAGGGATCCCAAAGATCGTCTGGCAATGTGCCTAGTTGCCAACTAGTGACTAGTTTGGCCAGTTTGGCCAGGTCTGCTTGAACACAGCAAACGCTTGCTTGTCGATTGGGGTCTGGGGCTGTGACTTGGTAAACATGACAACTGCAATGCCATTCAAGTAGAAGCCCTTTGCGGCAGAATTGACGGCGGTTGCTAGAGTGGTCACCCTTACCACACACTGTGGGTGCGGCGTCACCTGCGCCGCATGTGAGCATGACATGCGCGTTCAACAGAAGTTGTTGCCATTAAATGGTATTTGTAGGCAGCATGCATGCCACCGATAGTATGCCACACAGTACGGCGCTGAAACAGCAGGCTGACTATTCAGCGTACTCTGCACGATGTCACGTCTGGCCCACCCCAGCAGTCACATGCGTTGCATAGTAACAGTTGCATGGTTCCCATGTGTCACATGACAGTGTCAGACAACCAGAGTAAAATAGCCGCAACGTTCGCTGTGTACAAGCAGACTTGTGTATGCTCCAGTTTTTCAGCTGTTGGCCTGCTGGTAGCGCTGTTGAACGGAATCAGATGTCAACCACAGTCATGCTCACCTTTGTTGTGGCAAGAATCAAATTCCCTCCCAACGAACTTGGGTGGGGTTTGCTCAGAATCATGCGCTTACACCTGCAGCCATGCACGCATGCAAGCTGTGCTGAACCCCCAGTGACCGTGCCACGCTTTGTGTTGGCATGGCCGCTTGAGTACACTGCCACGAGGTTTCTGCGATCCAAAACAGCGCTGTTGGTGACATGTGTGCTGTTCATGGTATTGATAACGAGAGTCAGGGTGCTGCTTGGTTCATATGTGTGGAAGCCTAAGGTTTGGCAGTTGGGATGAGGGCACTGCATAGGGACCCAGTTGCCCCAGCTCCACCCACTGCTGTTGGTGGCGTATTGTTGCAGGTCTGCTGACTCAGCACAAAATGGGTCGCTGTCTGCCTCTTCTGCTGCTAAAGCGGTCACGGGCGGCGGCAGCCGCAACGTCTGCTGAGCAGCGGCTGCATTTGAATCGGCAGATATGCTTGCCAACGTTCGCCGCAAGGTATACCTGAAGGGTTGATTGAGGTTAGCACAGACAAAGCAGTAAGCGCAGCTTGAAGCATTCAATTCTGGAGACAGCATGTATCGTGCATGAAGTGATGTACACAGCACGCCAGTTGCTTGCAAAAACAGGCCCTGGGCAGAGCCTGGCAGACATGCTGTAGGCTTCCATGGAAGCTGCTGGAGACAGCTCACTGATGTGGATTTGGTCACCAGGGTGGCACCGTCCCTACCTTGCCTAGAGCTGAACATCTATCACGGATTGCTACGTAAACCTCACAACTGCCAGCTGGCCAAAAAAACTGACGTTGCAGTACGTAAGTTACAATTAATGTGGACAGCACTGTTCAGGCATTTTGACAGCAGCAGCAGCCTGCTCTGCTCTGCTGAGCAGTAGAGTGCAGCTTACTCTATGACTGCTGCATACAGCACATGGCCAGCCGTGCTGGGATGCACCGGGTTGGGTGACAGCAGTTGCCTCCTGGTCATGCCGGTCGCTGCCAGCAGCAGTTGATCGTTAAACATAATGTCGTACAGAGCGTCTCGTACGGAAGCCATAGGTATGCCGTATCGGTGTGCAATGACAGTTTGATGGACTTCACCTGCAGTGGTCAAATGTCACAGCGCAACTGTCAGCTGAAGTGGCATGTTATCTGTGTACACATGCCCCAGAACTCCACAGCTGCTGTAGCGCCTGCCGCGTGCCTGTGGCGCACCACCAAGACCTAATGGAGTGCAGCTGCCACTGGCGCAGTGCGCCCCAGGTTGCAAACAGGGCACTGTGCAGTGACACATGTGTAGCTACGGCCTACATGCCTGAACCCGCACCCCCGGCAACCGGTTCAAAGTTGTGGTGCTCTGCTTTCACAGTGAGGCCCTTGAATCCTGCTGGTCACCAGTTGGGTCAACGGTTGACCCACTGGCAGGGGGGTACTAAAAACCATAACCATATATGATGTCTTCAAGGCGCATCTGCGCCTGCTTGGCACCCAACAACATGCCCTTTTGCAGGTTGCAAAAGCCATATGTAATGGTTAAAGGGGAATGATTGGATATGCAGTGCAGCAGGCACCTCACACTGCTAGCGTTCACGCTGAAAGCAACTTGCCGTTGACATATACTGCCGTGTACACTTCAGCACTGCTGGTACACGGTGTACTGCACTGTAGTAGTAGGTGTCTTACTAGGTCATAGTATGACTGCGTAGTGATACAGGACGGCATCCACGCAACAAAGTCACAGTGGCACACATAGTATGTGACATAACATGCAAGGCTACATTGTTTGTGCAGCCAAGTGAGGTGTACGATGCCAAGCATTTACACCCAGTACTGAACTCAAAGTTGATTGCGCGCCGCAGGTACGGCTACAGCTGCTGCTGCTACCGCAGCATGACTGGGTCGGTCATGCTGCATCGCAACTCCACTATAGGGTCAGCCAACAGCGTTTGCCCCACCTGAGCCGTAGAATGGAATAGGCAGCTCTGTCATGCGCCCTGCACTTGTGTTCTGCTGCTCTGGTAGAGGAGTGTGCTGTGTCATGAAGTTGAACGCAGCAACGCTTAGCAGCGCTGCACCCGGCACCCTCAGGATCAGCCGCCGCAACAGCGTCTCATATGCAGCAATCTGCGGCAGAAGTTGTGTCGGCCCAGTTAGGCATTAGTTGACGTTATGTGGCTGCAACAGCCCAGCCGTCATGACGGTCAAAGTCGTAGACAAGGATTCTTTCACAGTTCAAACAGGACCGTCCTGTGGGTTTGAGTCCACTGCCTGTCGAACATGTGATCATCTGTGGCTCACATATATACGGTACTACCAGCGTGACGCCGTGTATAGTATATGGTTGCTGTATCTGAAGGAGGCTGATGATAGAGTGGACTTCCCTGAAATTCGACTTTCATCATGATTTCAGTGAGAACGCATGCAGCGAAGTGCCTCACTAATGCAGCGCAGACCGTGTTGGATGCATTGCACGCGCCAACCTCATATTTAGTGCACACTGCGACGCACATACACCTGACTAAAAATGTGTCGATGTGCATATCAATGCCATTTATCAATGCCATTTGCATATCAATGCCATGGCATGCCTGCTCGTGTGTGCAGCTTTCAGCTGGTATGACATTTTGCATGGTGCCTGCACAACCCTTCTCACCCGCGGGGACGCGAAGTTGTGGCAAAAGTTGTTGCCGACGCAGCCATTCACACTGTACTCAATCATGATCAAGTCCGCATTCTGCAGTTGAGCAGTGCGTGGTAGCAGGCAGCGTGACATCACCTTAGCTGTGTCATGGACAGTGCAGGTTTGGGAAGGCAAGCAGCTTGCCTGGTCGGCAGCACGGCCCAAACATGGCATGGGTGGGTGCCTGGTGTTGTGCGGTGTCAAAGGAAGTGCAAATCCCCTGCTCATTCGTAAGCAGCGGGTATCATATGTTTCGTAAACACCCACCGCAGCAACACAGTCGGTTTTCAACAGTGCTATATGCTCTCCATGCAGTGAACGCAGCCACTGATCAACAAACCTGAATCTCTCAGAAGATTCAAGGGTCTATGAGAGAGCAGGATGACAGCCGTCCGACAGTTTACCCGCGCTGCAGCATGGTGATGCATTGAAGCAATTGGTGTCAGATCAGTGCAACATAGGCTACCTGATTCCTGCGGCAAAATTAATGTACCAGCGGTATGCGGCACTGATGTGACACCAATTGCTCCAAACTATGAATGCGGCATCACAATGCCTTCATTGCGGGTCAGCTGCTGCTGCTGGCTGTCATTACTGCAGCTGCAGCAGCTCTCAGAGCTGAAGGGTGACTGGTGCCTGGACATGCAGCAGGCAGATGGTGCTGCACATGTGCTGCTGCTGGTAATAACGGCCAGCTGCTGCAGCAGCTGGTTCAGCTGGTCCCCTGGAGCTGAGCTGGCCAGGCATACCTGTGGCGCCTTTTGGTACCAGCACAATGCGGCAGGTGCGACGTCAACGCCGCCGCGTGCCAAGTTGATCACAGTGAAGTTCACTGCGGGGTAGCTGCCCTGCAGCACAGCAAACGCATCTTACGCTCAGTTAGAACTAGTAACCATGCTGTCAGCAAGCAGGCTCTCCCACCCATGGCATGTCCAGCTGCAAGGGATCCAGCCTACATGTGAGCTGCTGCTGCCGTGAGTTGACGTACGTATCACCAATGCATATGATGTGCAAGACTGTGTTACCTGTAACTGTGTCATCAGCGGGTCAACCCATGAGCCGTTTGGTGCGTCATCAATGTAGCCAGCTGCACGCATGAAGGAACACAGTGCGTCAGTCATTTGAATACCTGGGTTAAGCACCAGCTGTTGCTGCAGTCAGCTTTGATGCATACTGCTGTTGTGTACAAGCTGTGAACTGTCTTTGGTACAACACCTAACAGCGCGGCCACAAGCCTGACAGGCCCCACATCCGGAACCTGGCGTGTGCCGCAGATGCTGCCAGCATCTTGCAGTACAAGCCGTGCACTGCACGGGTTGAAGCCAGACGCTGGCACAAATGCTCCGCCAGGCTGCGCTCTGCCACACCGATTGGCAGCAAAACATGCCATGTCGAAAGTAAACAACTGCAGAACAGCATGTTCACCTGTTATGGAGCCTCCAAAAGTAACAACAGTTATAATTGCCCCTGGTGTGTTGATTTTGATGGCCAGCCGGTGCCAGTTTCTCAGCCTAGCAGGGGCGAGGCCCTTGAAGCCCTTGGCTTGCAGCACCTTGAGGATCTCAGGATCCACTTGCTGTTCAGAACCAAGAGGCAGGGCTCTGCCAAGGTTGGAGCTGCGAACGATCTGCTGATGCGCTGCTGCGCCCAACTGTTGTTGTGCGGAGGATGCAACATCAATTTGGCCAAGCTCATGCTGAGCAGAGGCCAGGAGCACGCGAGAAGTGCCTCCGCTGTCGCCGCCCCCGCCTCCACCACTGCTGCTGCTGGCGGTGTTGCTGCTGCTGCTGCTGCTACCGCTGGCGGCGGTGATGGTGATGGTGATGGTGGTGGTGGTGGTGGTGCTGCTGCTGCTGCTGTCGCCCTCATGAAGTACATTACGTGCTTCGAGAACTTGTAAGCCACGTTGTGTTGATGCGCCGACACCCTGGTGTCTCTGCGTAGGACGCGCACTGATAGCAAGCTGCCGCTGAAAGTCCCAGTGTCTGTCAGCTGTGCTACTGCTGCATGCTGTGACAACTGACAAAAGCACCCAGTATTTCAGCATCGGTGCAGCTAGCATGTATTGCATGCTCTTGCACATAATGTGCAAGAGTGTCACAACATTCCTTGAATGTGGTTGTGCTGCTGCAACTGCACACCGGATTGTGGGGGTGCCGGACGCGATCATCAGTTATGTACAGCTGTCAATATGATTTGAAACCTACAGCTACAAGTGTTTTTGTTTGGCTCTGACGAAGCGGCACAAGTGATCTTGCTGGCAGACGCTGCCGTCGACCGTTCACTTGGCCAAGTCCATTGACTGCCCGACACGATAACTATACACCGATAGAGCAGTATTTAGATGTATATAGGTTCTTTATGTATACATACAGTGCCCCGAACTGTGCATACAGTCCACCGTGATCAAGCCGTGTTCGTCATTCAAAGGGACACGGGTCCCGGATGCGGTCGGACACCTCGCATGCGACTGGTTAGCCGTGTATTCAATGCTGATATTTACTTTTATTCAGATGTATGGTGTGCGGTACTTGCATCGAAGTCCTGATGTCAACTTGTCAACTTTGCTGATGGCGACTACAGACTGTGTACCAGCTGGTCTGCAAATCTACCAGACTTGGGACCTGTGAATGGTCACAACACCTGAAAACAAAACACATCAACATAAATCATCGAATACTATATTAATCTGATAGTACATCTGGACCCCATGTGAGCAACCAGAGCCCGATGACACTGCCAGACGGTCTGGCCGTGGGCCATGGCCCACAGGATGGCTGGCAGCCATCCACCGCGGCTGGCACTGCCAGCATGAAGAAGCAAACACTAGGGGCAGATTCCTCTGCCTCAATAGTCTAAAAAATGTGCGTCAACAAATATCAGCCACATATCACTTCAGTCATCATCATCATCATGTTACCCATTAAGCCATAGCATCAACGCCATCGGCCCCGCGCCCCTCAGGAGCGGAAGAAAGAGGGAGCACTGCTCCATTGTGTTTGCAATTATTACGCACATCCCAAGCTTGGACAAGATACTCAGCAATGCTCCTAGATATCACTCGGCACACACCCCTACTACCCCAAATATCATCAGAAACAAAACGCAACAACTTGGTGGATGCATCAGTCAATGACAACACATTGCGCAATTTTTCAGCGCCGCCAGCAACATCACGCAAAACAGACCGAATTTCATCAAGCATAGTATCCCTCTGAGCAGAAGTAGCGGGACAATCAAACATCAGATGTGACAAAGACTCAACACCCTGACCACAAGCAGGACATGCTGTGTTAGAATCAGCTCTGCTGCCGCCATAACGACTGGTACGCTCATGCACGCAAAGCCAGCCCATTCGAACACGCATCAGCAACTCAATACCACGCGTTGGCGCACCAGAACACAAAAAGGGCCTAGCCCTTTTAAAACGCATGGTATCAGCATGTGTAGGGTGCACATGCGCGATGTAACGGCTCAAAGTAGAGTGCTGCAGTGATTCACAAACAATTCTGTCTGCATGCAGCTTCCTGACCTGACGGTTGATGTGATTCTTGCACGCATTAGCTCGATCAGCTGCCGCCTCAACATCCACACCATACTTGCAAAGCAAACTCTGCACATACTTATGCCAAGGTGTCACCGCAACAGCACCACTAGGGTGCTTCCACTCAGCTGAAAACACCTGATGTGGCAACCGACAGTTCTGCATACGCTGAACCCTAAAGTAATACTCCATCGCCCTCTGATGAAGCCACATGTGCAATGGCTTCACACCCCATTCAGCCAGAACAAGGGAAGTGCAAGGGCGCTCCTTGCCACAACGCATTGAGCACTTGATGATGTCAGTCTGCACTTTGTCAATCTGTTGCAGTTGCCTTGCAGTTGACGGAAACCAGACCTCGCTGCCATATTCAACAATTGGGCGAACGCATGTAAGCAGAATGATACGCTTTACTTCCACGCTGATGAGCCGGCTCTTCCAGACTGGCATGAGCCCACCCTTCACACGATGCACTTTGCCAACATCTTCTCAAAGTGCGTATTCCAGTTGCAGGCATTGTTGAACCACAGGCCAAGGTAGCAGTACTCTGATACAACAGGCACAGGCACACCGTTCCAAACGATGCCAGAATCAGCAAACTGGCTGGGCTGTCTAGCTGGTGAGACATGCATGACAGCAGACTTCAAGCTATTCAGCTTGAACCGCCAATTACAACTGTATTCATAAACTGTTGCAGCCACAGCCTGAACCTCAGCCAGAGATCCGCACACAGCAACAAAGTCATCAGCCTGCATGGCTGCCACAACCTGACCAGCAGGTTAGTCACAAGGGCCCATAAGGGTGATTCCAGGGTGCTTTGCATGCACCTCATGCAGCAGATCATCAATGAAGTACAGGTACAGTGTGGGGGAAATAACATCGCCCTCACGCAAACCAAGGTCACATGTGAAGCTCTCAGTGACATGACCTTCGTGAGACACCACACGGCGTGCACCCTGATACAAGTTGTAGAGTACACGGAACATCTTTCCACGCACACCCTTGTCCCACAGCTTTGAAAGAGCCCATCAAGCCACACTGTTGGGAAAGCCTTATAGGTGTCAACAAACAGCACATAAGAATCCTTCCCCTCAGCTTTCCTCCCACCCAACACCTCACTGAGCACACTCTGGTGGTCAGCACAGCTGCGCTTGGGACGAAAGCCGTTCTGGCTCTCGTGCAGCAACGGCGTTCCTGCTGCTGTAGCAGCAGTTACACGCTGCTGCTGTAGCAGCAGTTACACGCTGCTGCTGCTGCTGCTGTTGCTGCTGACGTGCCTGCTGCTGCTGCTGCTGTTGCTGCTGCTGTTGCTGCTGCTGTTGCGCCTGCTGTTGCTGCTGCTGCCGTTGCTGTGTCGTGCCCTCCGCCACTGACTTGCCTTCTGCAAACTTGATGAGGCGCTGGTTGAGAACGCTGGTGTAAAATTTGTAAAGCACGCTAAGCAGGGTGATACCACGGTAGTTGGTGGGGTCTGTCAGGTCACCCTTCTTGGGCATGTTCACAACTGTACCTGGCACCTGGTGTACCTGCTCAAGCTGCCACATCAGATTGCAGTACTGCAGTAACATATCTGCGGCCGTGCTGCCTCCATACTTGAGTAGCTCATTGACAATGCCCTCCTCAGCCGGGTTGCAGGCCTTGCCAGTGCGCAGCCTCTGCAGGCAGTCGGAAACTTCGGCGGCAGTGATGGGCAGGTCCAGCGGGGTGGCAGGGGAGTTAGCAGAGTCTTGCAAATACTGTTGCACATTGGCTGCAACACAAGACATGTGTGCAGCGTCAAACTGGGGGTTGAAGGAAGCAAATGCTGCATGGCTGCCAACGCGCTCATAATGACACTTGAAAGCATCAGCTTTCTCAGCTGGGGTAGATGCCACATGCCCAGATGGATGCTGCATGACGCTATAAACTGCCTCGCTGACATGCTTAGGGCACAGACGACGCACAAGCTGCCACATGTCTTTCTCTCCAAGCAGGCTGTCATCATTCATGCGATTTGTGTATGCAGAAGCAATGGCATGCTGGCACTGCTCTTTGTACTGCTTCTCTGCTGCTTTGACCAGCTGTGTAGTAGCCTTCTGCTGCTGTTTGTAAGTAGCCCAATCTGCTACAAGCCCTGAGTTCTTGTAGCGCAGGTAAGCCTGCTTCCTGTCCTCCACAGCATCTGTGAGCTCCTGAGTCCACCATGGGAAGCACTTGCCAACCCAAACCCTCTTGTAGCCAAAACTGGCGTTGACAGCATGACGAAGTGCTGCTAGCATCTGCTCGTGCGCTTGCTGCACTGCACTAGTTGCCGTAGTTGAGCCTGCAGAAGCCTGCTGCTGCAAAGTGGTGACCGTGGCTGTGTAGGCTGCACCAAGCTGCGACAGAGCATCCTGATATGCCTCAAGTTCCGCTGACTGCTCCCCATTCTGCAGCCTGAAATCCTTGGGCTGTGCGTTGAGGCGCAGCATAACCTGTTTTGCAGGGCGGCG
>CADDIJ020001261.1:0-74704 GCA_902809745.2 Tetradesmus lagerheimii | reverse complement strand
TCCATAACTCTGCGGCCGAGAACACCTCAGTCGCCAGAGAGCACCGCATGTGCCGCCAGCTGCAGGCTTACCTGTGGGCGTGCCATGTGCTGCTGCTGCTGCTCCTGGCGCGAACGCGGGCACGTGTGCCAGGGCGTCTGGGTCGCCCAGCTCGTTGTGCGTGATGCTGTCAAGCTGCACGCGCTCGTGGAACTTGAACGCCTCACAGCACACCAGCACGGGCTGCAGAACAACGCAAATGTCAATAGAATACTGTTACCCAGAATACTCTTGAAACTCAGATGCAAGTAGCATGAATAGCACAGCGAGTGTGCAAGAATTGGCAGGTGTGCAGCATGCTGGCAGCATGTGTACGATATTGCACCACTGGGCCAATGCACAGCGGTTTGAACCTTGTGTGAGACAGGAAATTTATAGAAACCGCTGTTTTGATGTTCTGTGGCTGCCGTGCTTTCAGGCGCGCAGAGCACTAGATGCCCACAGCGCATATGCAAGCTAGCACACCACCATACGCAACCATGTGACCCTTGCAAGAGTTTGCTAGGTGTAGCTACCCCACCGCTATTCCACCTGCATGCAGGCACGTGCGCACACAACGCACATCTGCAGACGCCAGCTCACCTTGCTGCTTGCTGCTGCGCACATGGCCACCGCTGCGCTGCCTGCGCGGCCCAGCACAGTGCCGTTGCTGAGCACTGCTGCTGCTCCCAGCATCACCTTGCTGACCTCACGCATCGTGTAGGAGATGCCCGACAGAAAGGCGTAGCTGCAGGGGATGTCAGCCTGCACGCAGCAGCAGCAGCAGCAGTGATGAGCCAGCGGGTAGGTAGGGCTGTTCAGCCAGGTGCCTGACAAGAGCGGGTTGCTGCAGGAGTGCCAGCTTCAAGCTGCCTCTGCTTGCTTGCTTGCTTGCTTGCTTTTCTGCTATGGTGCTGCTGCAGTAACAAGGTGCCAGCAGCAGAGCCCGAGCAAAGCCAGCAGCTGCAGCAGCTGCAGAGTCCAAGCTACATAGTCAGGCCTGCTGAGAGCTCAATAAACCAACAACCTGACAAAAGCATATGTTGCCGGCATGAAGCAACAGCAGTGGGTGGAACGCATACGCAACTGCTGCCAGCGATGTGTGCAACCTACTATACCCATCGCAACAGTAACAATGTGAAGTAACAAGGTGATGCTGTGCACAGCAGCAACACGCTGCCACGCGCTTACCTGCAGCAGCAGCCGCATCATCTGCCGCCAACCATATGTGCAACCGATTGTCTCCTGCGTAACAGTAACATTGCGATGCAGAGCTATGCTGCCAGCCGCTCACCTGCAGCAGCCGCCGCATCATCTGCCTCCCCTCCAGCTCAGGCCGTCCACATAGTCAAGCCTGCTTGGGAGACCTGACACCCTGACATCAGCAGTGGAATATCGCATAGCCAGCTGCTGCCAGCTATTTGTGCAACCCACTAATCTCTGCGAGACGATGTGATGCAGTACACAGCAACATGCTGACGCCCGTTTACCGGTAAAACCACTCACCTGCAGCAGCCGCCGCATCATCTGTCGCCCCTCAAGCTCAGGCCGGCCATCCACCACAAGCACCCTGAAGCGCTTGCCTTGCCGCGCAGCAGACAGCAGCACCTCCAGCACCACCTGACACACACACACACAGCAGCAGCAGCAGCACATGTCAGTGCATGACAGGCAGGTCCTGTGGCGTATCCAGCTAGCCGCTGTATGGGCATGGGCACCCTGCCACGCCGCCACACCACGCAGTACACGTTCATCAACCCATGCCACAAACCACCCCACCACCTACACGCACGTTTGCTGCTCCTCCACCACCGCACAACACCCCACCCGCGCACCTGTGAGTAAGCGTAGGTGAGGATGACGTCCCCGTCATCAATCCTTGCTCACAAGTGCTCAACCAGCACCCTGCCACGCCACCACACAGTAACCGCCTGAACATCATGCGCAACACACACCAACTTGGGGTGGCACGCACCTGCAGGTAAGCGTAGGTGAGGATGACGTCACCGTCGTAGACCTTGCTCACTGCGTGCTCCACCAGCACCCTGCCACGCTACCTCCCCACACAGTACCTGATTCATCATCGCATGTAACACACCTCATTTTGGGGTGGCACGCACCTGTGAGTAGGCGTAGGTGAGGATGACGTCCCCGTCGTAGACCTTGCTCACTGCGTGCTCCACCAGCACCCTGTCTGCCAGCGCCACCTTCTCGTTGAGCCACTCAGCCATCAGCCCCACCAGGTGCGCCTTGGCCACGTCCTCCGTCTCTGCGCGCACAGCATCAACAACAACGTTGTCATCCAGTGAACTTTTGTATTAAATTACAAGTTGGAGGTTTTACTTGGCGTTGAGTCAGCCATCAGCCCCACAAGGTGCGCCTTGGCCACGTCCTCCGTCTCTGCAGCCACACAAAAGCATTACCAGAGTGTCACCAGATACAGGTAACATGGATGTGATTTAGTTTGCAACTCCGCCATCAGGCCCACAAGGTGGATGTTGGCCACGTCCTCCACCTGTGCAGCCACACAAAAAGCACCACCAACGTTGTCACCAGATACAAGGAACGGAGGTTTCATGGAGGGTTGACTCATCCACTTGTCCCCCCGTCAACCATACAGCAGCACTACTGCGCAGACTGCGTGGCTTGTTGAGGCGTCATGTAATGTTATGTTATACATTATGACATCAAGTGATGTTATAACAACGAGTTTGATATGTGATATGTTATGGCAATGGGTTACAACAGCATGCCTCACCTGCCGGGTCGATCTTGCTGAGGTACAGCTTCAGCGCCTTGATGGCATTGCCCATGGACACACTCAGGGGCCTGCGCAGCAGCAGCAGCAGCAGCAGAGGAAGATTAGTTTGCTGTACATGGTGAGGTTGTGACTGTTGCATGTGCCTGTGATGCGCTCCCACTGTTGCTGTAACCATGCTCCTGCCCACCGCGTCGAACACCAGAGAGCCAGCTACTTGTTGCACACAGCTCGTACAAGGTCGCCCAAAGCAAGCTAGCAGCATACACTTTTTCGTCATCCCTCACCTGCACCGGACCAGGAAGTCGACGCTAGCGTTCATGGCCCCTATGAGGTCACACTTTCGCAACAACCACCTGGCACTGTGCAAGCACAACGCATATATAACCACACCCTGTTTCGCCACCCCTCACCTGCACCGGACCAGGAAGTCCATGCTAGCGTTGATTGCCCCCATGAGGTCACACTTTCGCAACAAACACCGGAGGTACCTGGCACTGCTTGCGCGACGCATATACAACCACACCCTGTCTCCTCGTCCCTCACCTGCACCGGACCAGGAAGTCGACGCTAGCGTTGATGGCCCCCATCAGGTCACACTTTCAAAACAACCACATGGCACAGCTTGCAGGACCTGACTCTTTTCCCCCTCACCTGCAGCGGACCAGGAAGTCCACGCTCGCGTTGATGGCCCCCATCAGGTCGCGCGTGAGGCTCTTGCCAGGTGGCGTGCGGTAGTCAGCAATCACCTGCAGACGACAGCACAGCAGGCAGCAGTCCCAGGCATGGCAGCAGCAGCAGCAGCTTTGACTGCCAGTTTGCATGCTTCTCAAGGGGGAAGCAGCTGCAAGCAGAACAGCGGGTGCTGCGCGTTGGCAGCATGTGCAGCGGTGACACAAGGACGGCTCCACAACCCTAGAACACCAGACCGCCTTGAACATCTGTTCTCCTGCAACTGAGGCCAGAGCCATGTCCCCACCTCCTCTTGCCTAATAAGCAGCCTTGTGTCACCAATCTGTCACCTCATATTTTGCAGCACCTCATCCCTGGCTCTTTCAGCAGCTGCTTTATGTTGTGCACACCGCAGCATACGCACAGAGTGCAACAGCGCCTCCCCACATCACACAAACATGACAAGTGGTCAACATTGGGCCAAACCCCATCAAGCCGCACCTGGCACAGCGCATTGACCATTGCCACGCAGCGTGCAGTGCTGCCCTTGATCGTGCCGTCAGCATAGCGCAGCCCCAGTGCCAGCACTGCAGGATGCACACTGCCGCCCTCCTTGCTGCGCAGCACACTCTCCACACTCACGGGCCGGTACTGCTGCAGGTGCGCAAACAACTCGGCTGAGTTGAGCGCACTCAGCGGCCTGCGAGCCTTGTGGCTGCTGCCACCAGCACCACCCTCACCACCAGCAGCACCCCCAGCAGGTCGGCTGCCTGCCGCTGCTGCACCGCCAGTGCTGCTGCTGCTCCTGCCACCACCTACTGCGCTGCTGCCACCGTCCGATGCAAAGCCGACTCCTGCTGACGCAGCACGGCCTAACCCCCCCTGTGCCGCTGCTGCACCCTGCCCTGCAGCTGCATGTGAGCCAGGTGCCTTAGGCGGCCGCCCTGCCACTGGTGCTGCTGCTGCTACTGCTGCTGGCCCTGCATCAACCCCGGCTGCAGCGCTGCCGCTGCCGCCCTTTGCTGCTGCTTTTGCTGCTCGCTGCGCTTCCTGCAGTGCCCGCCGCTCTGCTTTTGACGCTGGTTTCGGTACTTTAGGAGGGGGCTTGGCGCCATCTGGAGGTGGTGCTTTCTTGCCTTCCCGGCCGCCGCTGCTGCTGCTGCTGCTGCTGCTGCTGGGTGCACTTGCACCGTCTGCTGCTGCTGCTTGTGGTGCAGATCCCGCTGCTGTACCTGCTGCTGGCGGCACTGGCGGCTTTGCCTGGCTGCTACTGCTGGCGACGGCGGCGGCGCGTGAGGCAAAAGATTCACTCGACCAGCGGTCAGGACGTTCCTGACCGTGTGCGTTCGTGCTGCTACTGCTGCTGTCTGCGCCTGCAGCTGCTGCTGCAGGTGCACTAGTGCCTGCTGCTGCATCGCTACTGCCTGCAGTGGCAGCCTGCTGCTGTGCTGCTGCTGCTGCTGCTGCATCTGCAGCTGTTGTTGGTGGTGTAAGCGACACTGGCACTGGATTGGTCAACAGAACGGTTCCTTGCTGGCCGCCTGGCAGGCAGTCAAGGCAGTAGCAACGAGAAAGGAGTTGATGCGCGAACAGCCAAGGTGTGTGATGACGGGCTGGTATTGGCACGGGCTGAGGATTAGGTAAATGATCGCTGTACGTGAATGGCGGCTTCTGCTATTATACAGCTGACGAATCAACATCGGCACAACAGAACATTGATTATGCTGCTGTGTCAGCATGCTCACCCTGCTTCCTCTCAGCGTTTGAGGTTGTCCGTGCGATGCCTTGCTGCCTGCAGTTGCAGCAGATGCACAACGAATGTTGGCATGCGCACAAGCATCAAGCATAGCATGAGGCATGTGCTGCTGGCTGAACGCCTTTGCCACTGCATCACAACTGCCAGCATGGAGTTCATCAGCACTGACACGTCTACAGTAGGTGGACCTGGTTATGCTTGCGCCGCTGCTGCCGCCGCTGCTGCTGTTGCTGTTGCTGTTTCTGCTGCTACATACCAACTCAACCGCTGTAATCTATGCTGAATGCTGTTTGTGGCCTGCTGATGCCTCTGCTGCTTACGCACCCTGCTGCGAACTCTGGCGCCTGCACAGCAGCAATGAAACACAACAGAAGCATGTCAGTTGCATGAGTAGGATTATACACATCTGCTGCTTCAGCGCAATCAGCAGCAGGGTGCGCATCTGGCTTACCAGGGTCCTAGATGCCCCAGACTCCGTGCGTGTTGTGCCACTCTGATTCTGCAGCAGCACAGGCAGCAGCATTGGCTTCAATGGCAATCCTGTCACCATGCTAGCCTGATGCTGTGCTGAAGACAATATCAAACCTGAAACTGAGGTGGAATGATGACAGGCGTGGGGCTTCCAGCACTGATGGTGCGCAGCGAGTCCTGCAGTATGCTGTTCGGGCTGGGGGACGGCGACTGCCCCTCCACTGCAACAGCAAGAAGGATTTAATGTCGATCGTAACGATGAATGTTTTCAGGGCGTCCCAAGTTAGCTGTGCTCAAGGACAGGTGCACACACGTAGTGCCTCGCTTCCTTACCGTGAAAGCCCACCACTTGCATCTGCGGCTCATTGTGCCCGTCGCCCTGCCACCTTCTCGACTCCATCCTTCTGTTTGCTTGCTTACAGCGCCCCTACACCAATTTCAACTTAATGCTGAAGACAGCAGGCCAACTGCTGGTGCGTTGCCAATGCCTGTCAAGACGACAACTTGCGACTCAGCAATCTCCACGACGAACGCGTTTGCCAATCTGTCACAGGGTCCATGTAAGCCAGGCATCAGAGCAGCAGATGTCATTGCCAGCACGATGGTAGCTGTAACACGTGTTATGGCACAATAAGTGCCACTTGCAATGTGTGGGTGTTACGTGGTGACAAAAGTAGCAAGGCAGGGGGGAAACTGTTACAGCTGCTGATTGCTGCAGCACCATGCACCACACAAAGCCTCTGCACAACAAGCCAGGTGACCGGAGCTACCCCACCCCACCCCAACGTTGGGCATTGGGCAGCTGCAATGCAGCACACATGCCATGCATATAGCAGGCGACTGCCACTCATCATCATCATCATCATCATCATCATCATCATCATGTTACCCATTAAGCCATAGCATCAACGCCATCGGCCCCGCGCCCCTCAGGAGCGGAAGAAAGAGGGAGCACTGCTCCATTGTGTTTGCAATTATTGCGCACATCCCAAGCTTACGCACATCCCAGGCTGCCACTCAGATCCATTGATGCACTGTCAACACACCAGAGCGACGCACACTATTTTTGCCAATCTAGAACACATTCTTCTGCAGCAAGTCAGACAGAACGCTCCATGCCATGCTCAGGCCAGTCAGCTGGCTGAGCACCAGAGCAGCATTGTGCCACCCACAGGATGCATTATATGTATGCAGCCATGATGGCATCATCATCATCATCATCATCATCATCATCATCATCATCATCATCATCATCATCATCATCATCATCATCATCATCATCATCATCATCAAATTACCAGATCAAGCCATAGCATCAACGCCATTGGCCCCGCGCCCCCCCGGGGCGGAAGAAAGAGGGAGCACCGCTCCATTATGTTTGCAACTATTACGCACATCCCAAGCTTTCACAAGATACGCAGCAATGCTCCTAGACACCAGTCGGCAAACCCCCTTGCTACCCCAAACATCATCAGAAACAAAACGCAACAACTCATGATGTCAATGCCATCAGCGACAGGTAAGGCCCTGTGGCCTGCTGATACTTGCACATCAACAGCAGCCTGGCTGCTGACGCATTGCACCATTTGTCGTGTCCTAGTGACTGTTTTCAAATATGTGACTTTGTAAGCACGTATCTTGGGCATGCATTTGCAGTCCGTGTACCAATCTATCATCCAAGATACTGACTGCACACATCACAGGACTCTACCGATGTATGTAACGTCTGACACCCGTCAAATTGACCACTCTTTCAAAACCGCTACAAAGGATGCAGATCGCTGCTGTTTTGCCTTGACTGAAATAAAGGTGTAGCGCCTACGGCAGGGCTGCCGTCTCGCTGTTTTCTGCCCATTCAGCCGCCACCAACCACTACGCTCTCGTGGAGCAGCGTTCCTCTCCTCAATCAGCCATGCACTTTGGCCCGCAAAACAAACTGCATGACGAAAACCTTACGCTGAAGTAAAGACCAAACAGCTCCAGTGGCCAGCGACCGCACCCCACACCCTGCGCCACGAGACCGGCAACTGACGCCTGAATACAAATGTGTATATGTACGTCCATAGTCAAGAACCCACATCAACTGGCGAGCTTGCATCCACACTCGGTCATGTCAGACTCCGCCGCCCCACTGTTCCCGCGCCACCCCACCCCACCAACCCAACAACCTCCACCACCACAGCTGCCCCGTCACCACACACTGTGGTTCGGTTGGGCGTACCAGCCACCTACAACCTCCACCACCACACGCTGTGGTGCAATTGGGGCCACCAGCACCAGCGCTGCCTGCCATCCCAGGCATACACATGCAGCCCACTTCTATCCAGCCGTGTGGCACATCCTGCTGCTTATGCAGCCTGCGCCGCAACCGATGGCGCTGCCACCTCCTCATCATCTACGCCTTCTGAAGCTGTCTCAAAGCCAGCCTGTGCAGCTGCGCGCGCTGAAGCATCTGCTGCAGCAGCAGCAGCAGCAGCAGCGGCGGCCTGCTGAGCGCTCAGGAACTTGTCGAGGGCTTCCTCTGTCGCTGGGCCAAGCTTCACTGGTGCTGCAAAGTCGATGCGCCTGTGCAGCGCTTTTAAGGCCCTGCTGGCCACCCCCACTGCCTGTGCATCGCCCTCAACATCCTGCTGCTGCTCCTCTTCCTGCAGCAGCTGTTGCTGCTCCTCTTCCTGCAGCAGCTGTTGCTGCTCCTCTTCCTGCAGCAGCTGCTGCTGCAGGTAGAAGAAGGCCTCCTTGATGCTTGTACTCGCTGCTGCAGCATCTCCTGCAGATGCTGCTGCCATCACATCCTGAGCTGGCAGCTGCAGCAGCAGCGCGTATGCGGCCTTGCTACCGTCAACATGTCCATCATGCTGGAAGCCACCCAGCTCTGACAGTGCATTCTGCAGGGCAGGCACTGCAGCCACAGGCAGCTGCTGCACGTCCTGCAGCAGCACCAGCCCAGCAGGGCAGCGCCTCAAAAACGGGGCCAGCACTGCCTGCAGCGCAGCAGCTGGCTGCTCCCTTGCTGCAAGCTGTGCTGCATTCACCTGCAGGCTGCACGCCTCGCCGCGTGGCGGCAGCACTGCCAGTGCTGCTGCTGCTTCGCCGCAGTCCTCTGCGCTACCGCACGCGAGGATCATGGCCGTTGCCTTGTGGCTGCGCGCTGCAGCTGGGGTACGCAGGCGCTCCGAGATGTCTCCTGCAAGCTCTGTCCAGTGCTGGCCATCTGGCAGGATGCCTGCAAGCACCTCAGGTGCCCAGGCGGTTGGGTCCTGCAAGCTGGCCTGCTGAGAGCCCCAGGCCCAGCGCAGGCCCTGCACGCCACCCTCAGGCACGATGGTCGGGTACTTTACGTGCAGCTGCAGCAGCACTGTGTGCAGCTGCTGCTGTGCGCCAGCCGCGTGTGCCTGCAGGAGCGCGCGTGCAGATGCAGTCGAGGCTGCAATGGATACCGCCGCTGCTGCTGCCTGCTGCTCCAGGCCCAGCTGCTGCAGCGCTTGCTGAGTAGACCGGCTGACTTGGTCACGGTAGTGTGGCCACAGCGCTGCGCCTGCCACTGCAAGCAGCAGCACCGCTGCTGCTAGTGCCAGGCCTGTGTTGCCACGGCGCCCAGCCTGCTGCTTAGGCTTTGTCGCTGCCTTGCTGGGCTGAGGGGTGCCTGGGCGGGCTTTCTTCTGACGTGGGGAGGGTGTACTGCCTGGTGATGGCAAGTCTGTCTCTGCTGCTGCTAGCAGGGCAGCCTGGTCCCGCGCTGTGTCATCGTACTGCTCCTCTGCCTCTGTGAGGGGCTGCAGCTGCTGCAGCACACCTTCTGCACGCACGCGCTTTCTTCTGACAGCTGACTGGGGTGTTGCTGGCTCCGAATCCGTTAGCAGCGGCTCATCAATAGACAGGTCCGATGGCCCAGCGGACTGCCTTGCTGTGCTAGCTCTCCTGGAACTCCTCCTTGGCCTCTCCGGCGTTGCTGCCGGCCCTCGGCCATTATCAGTCGACTTCCCGTCTCGTAGTGTCACCATACTGGTTGATAAGCTGAGATCAAGAGAGATTGGCGCTCACGGCACTTGCATTGGTGTGCTCAACAACGGAAGTACTTCAGTTGGACCGCAGGCAGCCCACATCAATTGTGAATGGGATGAACAGCAGCAGACGCTTGCAACGTGCCCAGCAGCCGTTGCCCCAAGTTCAAACCGTTTCAGTAACAACTGGTGCACCCCAAAACACTGGCTACGCCCGCGTTCACAGCAGTTGTTAAACGTTGCCTAAGTCATCTCGAAACGGTTTCGACTTGTTTCACTGGCATAGTACCGTTCTTTGACCGCCAGTGTTGCCCTGGCCTAGTACACGCCTGCAGTCCCATCGCAGGGGTACTTGCCTTGACAGTGGGCACTGGGATGCAGCCAGAGGGTCAGAAAGATGCAGATCAACTAAAAGAACTGCTGGAGCACACGCTCAAGCCCAGTGAGTTGTCGCTGTTGCCGGTGCTGGTACCTGCTGCTGGCTGAGCCGCTGGTGCTGTTGCTTGGCTGTTGCAACACTGCGCCCCATCTGCTGCACTGCCACTGAAATTTTCCTATATACGCGTCTGCTCTCTGACTGCAGGGGGGCATGATCCAGTGACAGCGCAGTCAGATCTATGGCTGAATGCAGGCTTTTCTGAAAAGATGCGCACTCTCGCACTCAAACTTCAAGGCTCAGATCTCTACAAGAAGGTGAAGCCGCCAGGAGACACCACCCTGTACAAGTGAGTAACTAACTGCAGCAGAGGCACGGAAAACGGGCGGCAGATCAGCAGCACCCTGCAGTTGCATCTGGTGTACACCACAACCGCAGCAGATCAGCCCGACAAGCGCTGAGAGCTGCGGGCGGGGCTCATGGGTTGCATGCAGCAGCACCCTGCAGCTGTACAACAGCACACATGTGATATCAGGCGCGGCATCATCGTTGCCCGGAGCCATCGCACAGCAAACAGTTGACTTGAAGCTGTGTTGCCCAGCCTGCCATTGCTGCAGCTGTGCGAGTGCTCGTGCTAGTGGCAGGCAAACAACTTGGACGGCAGCAACTGCTGCAAGCAACTCCCTGTAGTATTGTGTGTGGAGAGTCAAGTTCCATGTTCTGCTGCGTATGTCTTGTATGCGACATCGCAGGGACAGTGCATGGACTCTGGAGTCAGTTGTGGATTCGCTTGCAGCCTCGAATGCCAGGCCAGCAGCACAGCCGGCTCCACAGTTCAGTGCTGCGCAGCTAGCTGCAGCTTTCACGCTGCCACCGGGACACCATGTGCTACCTGAGGTGAGCCGTGTTGAGCAGCAGCGTGTAACTCTTGAGTAAGGGGTGCGTACTTTGCGGCAGTGTGCATGGCTGTTCTGGCAGCACAACCGCAGCAGCAAGTTGCCAGCAACACCTTGCCAGCATGACAGAATTGCTCTGCGTCATTAGCAGCATCGCAAAGTGGGTATCAGCGCTGCTGCTCACTATGCATGTAGTCTAGCCCGCCACTACTACCATTTCGTAGGTAGCTGGCACTTCACCGGCACCAGAGCTGTCACACACGTCTCCTGGTGTTCTGTCGCACAGTTGTTCTCATGAACTTGTTTTTCCTCTGTGACGCGCTGCTTTGCAGGCAGCCAAAGGCACTCGGGTGCAGCCCCCCAGATGAGGTGCAGCAGCAGTGCTGGTAGTGCTGTGGGTCGTGTTATTACAGGCAGAAGGCAGCATTCTGGGCTGCGGGGTTCGGCGCAGCGCAGCCGCAGTATCATTTTGTGCATAAGGGCAGCGCGTGATTGTATTATAAGGACCAAAAGATTTGCATGCACATCCTGCTTGTTTCCTCAACTTGATTGACCAGAGTGCTGCTGCAAGATGCAGCACAGCGCAGGCGTTTCAGTGGACTTGTTTCAGCTGCAGTATGTAGGATGCAAGGATGATCGTGAAGCATAGCAAGCTGTATTGAGCGCAGAGAGCTGGCTGATATATGGTATGCTTGGTATGCGCGCGCTGAGCTTGCAATGACAAATGAGATGCGGTGCAGCTGGCCAGTGCTTGGGTGTATGCTGGCATAGCAATTGGCATGCCAAGGTGGCTTCTGGGTTGAACGTTAGTAGCAAGTAGTTTCTTGTGCTTCGGTAAGGCTGGTGCAGATGAGGTAAACGGAACCCAGGACCTGGGCAGGTGTTACGGTGTGTCTGGCAAAACCCAGGCTGAGCTGCAAGTAGTCAACCATGCACACACTGTTACGAGGACATGAAGTTGAGCTTGTCATCTTATGCATATGTGCGATCGCAAGCCGCGCTGTGAGCCACTCGTACATTGCCAACAGTCGAAACTGTACCGAGCGTGATTGCCACTGCTACACCACTCGTAATCGGTGTAATACATCAACTAAGAGTAACTTGCTCGTTAAAGCTGCTCACACCGTGATCAAGCGGGCTGCCCAGGACAAATCCAGTGCTGCAGCAGCAGTCGCTGTTGTTGCTCACCTGCCAACTGCTGCCATCATTCCAGCACCACTCTAGCAAAGCAGCATAGCAGCACGCAGCAGCAGCCATGTCACCACAGCTTGTGGTGTGGGTAGCTGCAATGATCCTGCAGTCAACGCTGCTGGGCAGAAACATGTATGCAATAGTGTGCCTTACAGACCTGGAGAATGATTTCATCAACCCTTTTGACTTGTCATCCAAGATGAACCGCTTCGTGGTAAGCATGGCAACGCCGTACTGCAGCTGCAAGGTGCAACACGATGTGGCAGCTGCATCTCACAGTAAGCTGCAAAGGATGCGTGCTGCGGTGTGCATCTGCTGCCCTCTCATGCAACAACATACGTCTGCATCAGGTTATCACCGCAGCCAAAGCAGGTTCTGCAGACATCTGTGCTTCAGCACGTTTGACCACCATGTGGTATGTTTGCAGTGGCCGCCTTGCCTCTCAGTTGCGCAGCAACTGCATATGCACCGCCTGTGTGCACTCTCATCAGGCCACTACCAGCACCATTACTGCCAGCAGAGCACCTAACACTCTGTTACATTGATCCACCGACTTCAATACTTCAACTTGTCCTGCAGATCCACGAACTAGCAACGCAGGCGTTCATGGCAGGCATGCTGCTGCTATCAGGCAACTGGTTTTGCGGCGCGTGCCATGCAGCAGTGCTCGCCTACATGCTGCACCTGCACAGCAGCAGGCTGCTGCATGTGGACACCACAGATGCGTTCCGGCAGCTTCCGCAGCAGAAGAAGCAGCGCTTCATCTTGCTGGGGGCGCACTTGCTGCTGTTTGTGCTGGTGGTGTATAGGTAGGCTGCGGGATATGTGGAACAATATGCATGTAGCACAGATCGGCAGAGGATAGCCACCCAGGCAGGTAGTCAGGTGGACCGTGTATCCGGCGGAAAGAGAGTTGCAGGTGGCAGCAAGCAGTGGCTAGGCAGGCAGCAGAACGGTGACAGGCGCATGCTCAGTGCAGAGACGGCTGAGTAGTGTAGTGGGGGATCTGAGTGTCGCTCGTAGCGCAGCAGCAGTGATTGTCGGCTATTAGCACGTCACGTAGCATACCAGGAGAACCTGCTCTGGTGGCACTTTGAGTTGCATGTGCTTGCATGCAAGCAGCTGCATGCTTGGAATTCTTTCTTGCTGTGCACATGAGGTGTGTCACATGCAGTTGGCGTGCAGCAGGCCTGCCTGTGCTGACTGCAGCAGCAACTAAATGCAGCAGTTTGCGGACCCTGATGATCATGCTACGCATCACCTGCCTGCCAGTGCGCTGCTGCAGCTGCCGCTAACACTGCAGCATCGAATTGTGTTGCTGCTGCAGGCTGATTGAAACGGCGCTGCTAACGCTGCTGACAGCAGAAGGAAGAGCCATGACCAAGGTAGCTGGATAGGAAGTCAGCTCCACCGTGCATGGTAAAGCAGCAGCAGCAGCAGTGCTCAATGCCTTGACTGCTGACCAGTGGACATGCATTGTAATCCCACAGCTTACACATGTTGCGCTGTACTGCTTTTGGGTTGTGCTTGTCACTACAACACTCTCTGCTTTTGAAACTTTTCGTGAAACCAGAACGTATTGTTGCGATACACCAGAAATGAGTCTGCTTTGGCCAGAACATGCGCTTCCTGGCTGGGCAATGACCCATTGCAAGCCTTGCCGTCCAGGTTGCATGTCAAGTCGGTCACCACCGTTGCACGCATCTCATGCCATGTTTTGTTCTGCTGCGCTGCTGCTGCTGCTGCTGCTGCTGCTGCAGAAGCTATTGCACGAGGCGGCAGCATCTATACACGGCTACTAGCTGCACAAGCTGGCGGTTGGTCAGCACATACTATAGTATAAAGGATTGAAGCTAGTCAGCGCTGCTGGGACTTGTACAGACTTCGTGCAGCACGGCGCTGCGATGTACCTGCATGCAGTTACTGCAGTAGCCTCTGTACACATCTGGCAGGCGCATTGGTGATTGTGCTGATTGTTGAGGTGGCCGATGCTTTGGTTGTGCCAGCAATGTGTGGACAGCCTGCCACTCAGCGAGTGCACATGCATGTTGCTGTGCGGCAGCTGCAGCAGTGGTTTTGCACCCTATGGCGCTTCGTGCACGGCTCGTTGGGCAGCGTCACGATCAGATGCCATGTGCGGCGCTCAGCGGCGCAGTGTGCACACCGTGACACGTGTCGCCAGCAATCGAAAGTTGCAACTGTGGGTCGACCCAAGACGTCTTGGTGATGTAGCATGCCGGATGTAAAAGCAGCAGTGCTGTACTGCCTGATGTATATGCACAATGTGCATGATAATGAGTACGTACTCATATGTACGTACGTGAGGGGATGACGCATCAGTCATGTTACATTTGTACATTGCGTAATGCTGTGGAGTGCACAATGGCTGACCTCTTTGCATTACCTTGCTGCTCCAGCAACTGCAGCAGCCGGCAGTGCACCATGCACAGTGTGCTACACAACATGCTGCTGGCATACCATGATGGTGTTGATGCTGTGGCTCAAACGGGTAACATGATGACGCCTTGCTGCTGCTTGCAGCTGTGTGTACAAGGCCTTCAGCAGCAACGACAGCACAAAAGGATTTGTGAAGTGAACGTATTAGGCTGATCCTGGACTCCAGGTAAAAGCAACACGCATTTGTGTTGCTCCTTGCCTGCAGCCACTGGCTGGCGATTGAATCGCCTGGTGCACATCAGCGCTCCTGTGGAGCGCGGGGCCGACGGCGTTGATGCTATGGCGTGAATGGGTGATATGATGATTAACATGCACATCAGTGAATATTCCTCTCCCATTGCCTGTCGACAGTACTGCACATGTACAGTTACGCTTGTGCGGCTGCACTGCAAGGCTGCCACCTGGCTTGGCAGCGGCGATTCCATGCAACGCACATGCAAGTTCGGCGTACAACTCGCCCGGGAACACGCTTCACAACCGCCGCAGCCCTTGCAGTACTGCCAGAAGCAGCATCACATTGGCCGCTGCGCCAGAAACTTGTTCTGCCAGCCAACTTGCCGTCACGGCAAGACAGCCCAGCTGCACGGTGCAATGGTGCTGACATGTCATGTACACGGTGTACACGACATGTCAGCACCACTGCAGTGTGCAGCTGTGCTGTCCACAAAACAGTTGTACCCCGCGCGCATCTATTTTGAAGCTACTTGCTGTAGAGCCTGCCCAGAATCACGTCCTTCTCTCCGTTGGCCGTCAGCACCGCACACTGCAGCGCTGGCTGCGCGGCTGGGCTGTACATGGCAGCATCGCATCCGGTGCAGCAGCAGGAGCTCTGCCTGCCGGCCTTCCTGCCGTGTCAGCACTGCACACTGCAGCTGTGTTGCCAGCACGACCGTCGTGGGACACTGAGTGTCCCACTACAGCAGTTGTTCCCCGCACGTATCACTTGCTGTAGAGCCTGCCCAGAATCACGTCCTTCTCTCCGTTGGCGGTCAGCACCGCACACTGCAGCGCTGGCTGCGCGGCTGGGCTGAGCACTGCCTGCAGCTTTGCTGGCACTCTTGGCGTGTACACGACATGTCGGCACCACTGCAGCTTGCAGCTGCAGCTGCACTGTCCACAAAGCAGTTGTACCCCGCGCACATCTATTGTTGAAGCTACTTGCTGTAGAGCCTGCCCAGGATCACGTCCTTCTCCCCGTTGGCTGTCAGCACCGCACACTGCAGCGCTGGCTGCGCGGCTGGGCCCACCACTGCCTGCAGCTTTGCTGGAAGCGGTGCGGGGCGCTTGAACTGCCTACAACCACCTCGAACTCAGGTGGTGCGCGCTGCGCATTCCTCTCCCCATTGCTGTCAACCAAACTGCACAGTTATGCGTATGTATGCAGCTGCACAGCAAGGCTGCCATCTGCCTCGGCTGCGGCAGCACACCCCATGGAACCAGCATATGCTCTCCACGGATGCATTCATAACTTCTGCCGCATCAGCTGCCGTACAACTCGACTGGGCACATGCTGCACACGTGCCGCAGCCCCCGCAGTGCACAAAACGTGCAGCATGGCATCTGCCGCCGCCCATGCACCAGCCTGCGCATGCGCAGCTTGGAGCTGGCCAGCCTGAGAAGCATTTTCTGCGGCCGTCTCGCCATGTCAGCATGCACACTGCAGCTGTGTTGTCCCACTGAAGCATTTGTCACCCGCACGTATCACTTGCTGTAGAGCCTGCCCAGGATCACGTCCTTCTCTCCGTTGGCAGTCAGCACCGCACACTGCAGCGCTGGCTGCGCGGCTGGGCTGACCACTGCCTGCAGCTTTGCTGGCAGCGGCGTGGGCCGCTTGAACTCCGTGTCAAACACGGCCGGGTAGGACTTGGCAACATAGCCTGCAGCAGCAGCAGCAGGGTTCTTATCATCAGCATGTAACACATTTGAATCATAGGGCGGTTTGAACTCCGTGTCAAACACGGCCGGGTACGACTTGGCAACGTGGCCTGCAGCAGCAGCAGCAGCAGCAGCAGTGGGGTTATCAGCATCATCATGTTTCCCTTTCAAGCTGTAGCAACAATGCCACCGCAGCAGCAGGATGATGTACGAGAACCTTGGCAGGACACTGCAGGGTGCCTCTTTGCAGCATATACGTAGCCTGCAGCAGCGGACACAGCAGCCACAGTAGCCGCAAGAGTGTGCGCACGGCACTCCGTGGCAAACACTGCAGGACGCCACTTTGCAGCATAGCTCGTTGCAGCATAGCTCGTTGCAGCATAGCTCGTTGCAGCATAGCTCGTTGCAGCATAGCTCGTTGCAGCATAGCTCGTTGCAGCATAGCTCGTTGCAGCATAGCCTGCGGCAGCGGCAGTCTCAGCCGATCAACTCAGTGTTCAGCGTGCACGTCAGAACCTTTCAAATGACTGTTTGTTATATAAGCAGTAGTATCCCAACAATAATTGTGACACGTTACATCTCGTTCCTGATGGCAGTCCCGAATGTGTTCTGGGAAAGACTGCTTTGTGTCACGGCTACCGTTGGTGCTATCAGGAACCAGCGGGTGCCACTGGCAGGAACAAGAATTCTTTCTTGTTCCGGATGGCACCCGATGGTTCCCGTAAGCACCAACGATAGCTGTGACCCATAGCAGTCGTTCCAATGACACAGTCAATCGCCAGCAGGTGTTGCTTGCTCCAGGTGACAGGATGCAAGCAGGCTGGCAGCCGCGCACACGCCTCAAGTAAGCGTTGCACAAATGTGTGTGTATGGACGTCTACACACACCCCACTGCCCCCAGCTGTGATACTTTCAAGTAGTGATAACAGGCACATCACGCCTGCCACCAGCCAGCACACCATAACAGCCTAAACCAACCAATCAAGGTCACACAAGACACAAAGCAGCATATAACAATATAACACATTACAAACCCTTTCAAACATCAGCCCCACCTGCATTGGCCAGCTCTGCCTCAAGTCGTGCCACCAGGTACATCGTGGACATCCAGTGTGCAATGAACCAGCACACCGAAGCACTCATTACCACAAAGCAGCACATGACAATATAACGCCTTTTGTAAATCTGTACACATCAGCCCCACCTGCATTGCCTAGCTCTGCCTCAAGCTGTGATACCCTGGTGCATCAACGTGTGCAACGCCCCAGCACACCAAGGCACTCATATACACCCCAGCAAGCACAAGCAAAGCACAATGCACCATATGACAAAATAACATATTTCGGACATCAGCCCCACCTGCATTTGCTAGCTCTGCCTCAAGTCGTGCCACCAGGTACATCGCGCGTGCAACGAACCAGCACACCAAGACACTCATTACCACAAAGCGGCATATGACAATGTAACACCTTATGTACATCCTGTACACATCAACCCCACCTGTATTGGCCAGCTCTGCCTCAAGTCGTGCTACCAGATGCATCGCGTGTGCAACGCCCCAGCACACCAAGACATATATATACACCCAAGCAAGCACAAGCAAAGCACAACGCACCATATGACAAAATAACACATTTCGAACATCAGCTTCACCTGCATTGGCCAGCTCTGCCTCAAGTCGTGCCACCAGGTACATCGCGTGTGCAACGCCCCAGCACACCATAACAGCCATAACCAACTAATCAACCGCACAGAAAGTACAAATCAGCATATGACATTATAACATGTTACAAACCGTTACAAATGCCAGCCCCACCTGCATTGGCCAGCTCTGCCTGAAGTCGTGCCACCAGGTACATTGCGTGTGCAACGAACCAGCACACCAAGGCACTCATTGCCACAAAGCAGCAAGCCATGCCACCAGGTACATCGCGTGCACAACGAATCAGCACACCAAGACACTCATATACACCCAAGCAAGCACACGCATAGCGCAACGCAGCATATGACAAAATAACATGTTTCGAACATCAGCCCCGCCTGCATTGGCCAGCTCTGGCTCAAGCCGCGCCACCAGGTACATCGCGTGTGCAACGAACCAGCACACCAAAGCGCTCATTACCACAAAGCAGCGTATGACCATGTAACACCTTATGTACATCCTGTACACATCAGCCCCGCCTGCATTGGCCAGCTCTGCCTCAAGCCGTGCCACCAGATACATCGCGTGTGCAACGCCCCAGCACACCAAGACAATCATATACACCCAAGCAAGCACATGCAAAACACAACGCAGCATACGACAAAATAACACATTTCAAACATCAGCCACATCTGCGTTGGCCAGCTCTGCCTCAAGCCGTGTCACCAGATACATCGCGTGCACAACGCCCCAGCACACCAAGACACCTCCTATACACCCAAGCAAGCACAAGCAAAACACAACGCAGCATATGACAAAACAACACATCACAAACCAACACAAACATCAGTCCCACCTGCATTTGCGAGCTCTGCTTCAAGCCGTGCCACCAGGTACATCGCGTGTGCAATCGGCCGCTTGAAGCCAAACAGCTGGCTGGTCAATGCACTGAGGTGGATGGGGTTGCGGTCACCGCTCAGTGCTCCGTACGCGCGGCCGGCATTGCCAGGCACTGACAGGTTTGCCAGCAGCTGCCAAGTTGGGGGTGCCTGCATTGTGCGGTGAGTTCGCATTGCAGGGCAGCAGCAGCAGGAAGCGCAGGCACAAGCAGGTGGCTGTCAGGCACTGACAGATTTTCCAGCAGCTCCCAGGTTGGGGGTGCTTGCATTTTCAAAGGAAATGGTGTGGAATGGCAGCATCAAGAAGCACAGGCACAGGAGGCGACTGTCTGACACAGGAGTGCTAGCAGCTGCCTGCAGGGTGACCAGTGCGGGTTAAGCAGAACAGCACAGGACGGCTGCCAGGTTGATAGTGCCTGCATTGTCAGGTGAGGGGGTATGGAATGGCAGCAGCAAGAAGCACAGGCACAAGCAGGTGCCTGCCAGGCACTGGCTGGTTTGCCAGCAGCACCGGGGCGGAGGTGCCTGCATTGTGCGGTGGTGTTGAATCGCAGGGGAGCAGCAGCAGCAGCAGCAGCAGCAACAAGCGCGGGCACAAGCAGGTGGCTGGCAGGCACTGACTGGTTTGCCAGCAGCTACCGGCTCGGAGGTGCCCACATTGTGCTGATTGTGCACGGAAGGCAGCAGCAAAACAGGCAGGGCAGGCACATGTACAGTGCTGCACCACGTGCACAGCGTTCACATTCAGCGTTCCCCACTAGGCGTTTCGTTCACTGCGTTTAGAACGGCGTTCAGAACGTTCACAAAATCGGCAAACACGCGTTTAGTGCAACCCTGGCTCCCAGGCACTGACAGATCTGCTGGCGGCTGCTAGAAAGCTGGCAGAGCCCGAAAGGGCAGTGATGATTGGCAAGCAGGGCACCAACAACGGTAGAAAGCACACAGACCAGGCTGTGCTAAGAACAGGTGCTCACAAGCACAGTGGTTCACTGCAATCCAGCTTCTCACCTCTCCTGTGGTGCTGCCTCCTCCTGCCCGCTTTGCTTTGGGGTTGATGACAATCACGGTCAACGAGTTGACCCAGACCTTGGCACCTGACAGCCACAGCAGGAACAGCAGCCATCACAGGTTGCAGCAGAGATCAGCACGGCCAGACAATGTTTACAGCACACAGTGGTGTGTATGCAACAGTGGTGTGTATGCAACAGTGGTGTGTATGCAACAGTGGTGTGTATGCAACAGTGGTGTGTATGCAACAGTGGTGTGTATGCAACAGTGGTGTGTATGCAACAGTGGTGTGTATGCAACAGTGGTGTGTATGCAACAGTGGTGTGTATGCAACAGTGGTGTGTATGCAACAGTGGTGTGTATGCAACAGTGGTGTGTGCAACAGTGGTGTGTATGCAATGCAACGGTGGTGTGTATGTGGTATTGCAACAGTGGTGTGTGCAACAGGTGTGTATGCACGGCCAGACAATGTTTACAGCACACAGTAACGTTTCTACTGGCAGCAGAATCAGCGGCAGTGGTTGTCACCGGCTTGTAGATGCAGAGCAGCACCAAACAGTAAGCTCGCAACTGCGCTGGCTCTGCTCATGTTGTGCGTAAAAATGTGCAGTGCTGTACCTGCTTTGCTGTCTGTGCTTTTCAAGCTTCACAACAGCAGCTTTAACAACGCCAGCATAACTCGTCAAGAGAGGTGTGTGTGTGTGTGTGCGTGTGTGTGTGTGTGTGTCGCACCTTGGCTGTCTGTGCCTGTGCACACGATCTGGATCTCAATGTGCCCCTTCGCATTCCTCACAAAGTTGGGGTCCACACTTGCCCTGCATGAGCATTGGCAGCAACACAAAGCATCAAGCGCTAGCATTGACGTCAGTAGGAGCAGGAGTAAAGCGCTGCTGCAATATGTGTGTTGAACTCTTTGGACAACTTCAGTCCCCTGAGGTACCCATGGGCTCGACCAACAACTGACAGACATTGAGTGCACCGCATGGACGTGGCTCACGTGAATGTGAGAGCCTCAAACCCACCGCCAGGGTTGCTACTGCGCTATGTCTGCTGGACTCTTTGGACGACTGCATGATGTAGCTTGTTGAGTAGCCTTGACATGCAAACTGACAGACATTGAGTGCGTCGCATGCACATCAGCTCACGTGTATGTGAGGGCCTCATCAGATGTGATGGGCCGAGTCATGGTGCTGCTGTTGCGCGCAAGCACTGCACCCAGCACATTGAATGGAAAGTCCCTGCACAGCGAGCAGCAGAACAAAGCAGTACACATGTGATGTGTCACTCAGTTTCCTAGCATTGCAGAAGCAGCCCCTGAAAGCTGCTTGGTGATGCAGTCATGCAAGCAGTGCCTCACAGGACAGCAAGCACATTTGCGTCTGCTGCTGATTATCTTTGGGTCCAGACAAGGGTCTGCTGCTGGATAACAAGCCAAGGATACTCAACAACAGCAGAGTGTCGACCTTGCTCATATTAACAATCATAGCCAGTCAAAGCATTCAGGAATGCATTGTGGACACAGCTGGAGTGCATGCTGCTGCTGCTGCATGCTGCTGCTGCATGCTGCTGCTGCATGCTGCTGCTGCTGTTCACATGTGGCTAAGGATGTTGGCAAGCGTACACACCGTATAAATGTACTGCATATAAACAGTATAGTATGCCGTATCAGGCCTTATATGCCACCCATACACGTAGAAAAAACATGAAGTTGGCATTCCTGAGGGCAGCTGTTATAAATATGTCAACAGATACGTTATATTGTTTGTTACAACTTATATTAGGCCTTACAACCTTGTGCCTGCCTGCTGTAACTGCGCTTATACGCCTTTATACGACAGCAGATTGGTGCTGTTGAGTGCAGCAGCACCTTGAGTCCCCTAATGTGCAGTTGCATGCCCACACAGGTGCGCACCTGCTGTCAGGGCAGCATACCACGACTGTACAGCCTACTGGCTTCTTTTTATGCTGATAGACAGAGATCAACATACTTTAAGTTGAGGGAGCAACAATTCATGCGTCTGTGGTGTTTCACAAGCCCTTTGCACATGCGATCGCTCCACACCTGCACGCTTGCACTGCATATCGGCAGGCTACGCACCTGTCAGAAGCCATGTGCAATACTCAGCATGCAGTTCAAGCAGTACTATCAAAACAGGCATCGGTTTGACACCAATTTATGCGGGCGACGCCAACAGTACCATACTGCACACAACAGCTTACCGTTGCGGCGACCTGCTGTGCACAACCAGCCTGTTGCTGCATTGGCTGACACCGAGTACAGCTGCCAAATTTGGTGTTTAAACGCTACTACAACACTTTTCAACCCTTCTGCTGTGCACCAATGAAACAGCCTGCTACACATAACCAGCCTGTTGCTGATGTGGGTGCACTGGCAGCTTATGTTGTTGCAGCAGTAGAGGCTGTGCAGCTGTTGAACGCTGTGACGAAGCTATGAGCAGGCCCTGTTGTGAAAGGGGAGGTGCTTGTCGGTGCTATCTGTACTTGTTTTGATGTCGCTCGTGGGCTGCATGTCCCAGACTACTTCAGTGCAGCATTGACAGCAGCAGCAGCGCACTCCCCAAGCAGCAGAAGCAGCAGCAGTGCACCATCCCACAGCTGCTACTGCATGTCAGCAGCACCTCTGGCATGCTAGTTTAAGCTTTATGTATGTTTTAGGATCGATATAAGGCATTTGTGGCCCCTTCTCGGTCCATTTGAGCTTGTCCAAGGCTTTATATGCCATGACATACGGGCAGCTTCGGCGTCTACGGCGTATTATGCGTCGAATACAGGGTGAAAACCTACGTACAATATACGGTGGCCATTATATGCCATTATATGCTGGTTTTTGGCCGAGACCCGAAAATATGCGTATAATACGTACGCGTCTTTCGACGCTTGTCGCTCGGGGAGATAGTTATGTATGTTACCCCATGTTAGTTGCCACTGCGTTATCATCTTTAGTAGACATCTGCCTCCTCTCCTATAACTCTCTCTCTCCCCACCGACGTCATCATCCTTCCCAGCCAGGAGCCAAGGTCTTCAGTCTTCATTCTTGGACCTGCGCACGTTGACGTCGGTAGACTGCTGATGGTCCGGTCTTGACCTGTAACCTAGATTCAACATATGAAAGGCTGCAAGGTAACTTGGTCAACTGCTGACCAATCATTGAATGATGACCAATCATTGAATGCGTGGCGCTGGGACTGACTAGCCGCTGGTGGGCCATGGCCTGTTGGTGGCCACCGCCTGCCGCCCTGGCAAGTCCCTGGGGCCCGCCGCCCTGCTGCCATGCAAGGTGATTCCTAAGTCATCACCCGCCACCCATGAAGGTACACTTGCAGTCATAGATACCACTTATCACCGCCAAGTCAACTCCCATGACTTCAAGTACGGCATATGCTACACCATCACCATCAAAACACCTATGCTCCCCAAGCCACACACATCTCACGTGCCCAGCATGCTTTGCAGTGTTGCCAAAACTTTGCCCAGTAATTGTGGACATGTACTTACGCACTGCATCTGTCTTCCAAAGTGCTGTCATATTGCTGCCGCATGCTGCACTATGGACGTGATGCGTTCCGCATACGCCGGGCAGCGACAAAAGGGGGTTTTAAGCGCAGAGCTTACAAAGTTGCTGTTAACGAAGAAGCGGTGACTTGCTTGCACAGGCCATCGGCCTGTACAGCCCCGAGAAGTCTGTTATGTGCCTTTGCACATAACAGACACACCAAATCCTGGCAGCTGCCAGGATTATGATTCAACAATATATAGATGCCGAGCGACAACCACGCTTTCACTACAGCCCTGTGGGGACAGGGCTTAGGTGACAGCTGCATTTTTTTGTACACTCCCACCTCGTTTTAAGAAACCCCTCGGGACCGCAAAAGAAGTTTCTTAAAGCAGGATGTTTCCTAAAGCTGCGAAACCAAGCTGTTTTGGCGGTGCCACCGGGCCCCCATTGGTCTGTAACAGTGTATCAGTCATACAACTGCAAGTTAGCCCCAACACAGCCCCAGAACAGCCACTCAGCCGTCCACAGCCATGGCTTCACTCTCCTGCTGCTGCTGCTGAGCCTGCTGAGGCTCTCTCTGGAAGTAATCCCTAATGCTTGCCTGCCTGGTCTCCCCAATGATCACCACCTTGTTCAGGTGGTTGATCAGTGCACTGACGGCGCATACCTCCTTGCTGGTGAAGTGCTTGGGCTGGTCTGAGATGAAGTGCAGCAGCTGCTCTGCGTACTGCTGAGCCTGGGGCAGAGAGATCAGGTTGACCTCCCTGTCCTCTTCTGCTGCTGCCACAACATCCTGCTGCTGCTGCTGCATCACTGCCTGCTGGATCTCTGGCACTGCCAAGCGCACGATGTCAATGTCCTGCAGGTCCTTGTTGACCTCATCCTCGTCTGGGTCCTGCACAAATGCAGCCTCTCCCTTCATCTTGAGCCTGCAGCAACAAAGGTTGGTAAGGGACACTGCTGCTGTTGCTGCTGCTGCTGCCGCTGCTGCCGCCGCCACACTTACGAGTGCACAGCATAGCGCAGCTTGAACTTCTGGACCCAGCCGCTGCTGGCCTGGAAGCGCTCATACTTCTCGGCCAGCTCAGTGAAGTTGTACAGCCTGAACTGCCCCACAATGATCTCCTTGTATGACAGGGCCTGCTGAATCAGCAGGTCGTCTGACAGGACAACCCCCTTCTTCTCACGTATCTGCAGACAGGGGGCAAGGTAGCACCCAGCAGAATGGACCCACAGCTGTGCAGCAGTGCAGCTCGCATCGCACCTGGTACCACCACCACCTCATGGACTCCTCGACATATGGCAGTTCGCTCTGCTTGGCGTGCTTCTTGTTCTTCAGGCTTGGATCAGCTGCCTGCATACGCAGCTTTGACTCACTGCTTAACCACTTGGACATGGTGCCTGCAGTGACGCTGGTCTGCTTGAGCTTGTTGAAAGCTGCCAGGGCCTGAGCATTGCTACTGTACTTGCCACTGGTGCACATGTCAATCAGCTCAAGTTTGAAGACAGCATCGTAAGAGTCTCGCTCCCTTTTGGTGCCCAGCTCATCCCCGTTGACATCAGTTGCCTTCTTAGGGCCCATGGTGGCTGGCAGCAGTAACAGAGCCCCAAGAGCTGCAAATACCCGATATTGACCTCTCGTTGTTTAAGAAACTCCCCTAGAGCTGGCAGGTTTTTGTGTTTCTTGTTTCTTATTCTGCAGTTTCTTAAACCGAGGTCATTCTCCCTTAGCCCAGACCGCTTGCCAAGCATTCTGTTTCCTAAATCGCCCCTGTTTCTTAAACCGGCGTTTCTTAAAACGAGGTGGGAGTGTACGTGTACGCTTGCCAACATCCTTACATGTGGCTCATGGCCAGTCAAAGCCTAAGCTTGATGCATGCAGAAATGCACGCTGCCACAACTGAAGTGCATGCTGGTGCTGGTGCTGGTGCTGCTGGTGCTGCTGCTGCTGCTGGTGCTGCTGCTGGTGCTGATGATGATGAAGTTCACCTGTGGCTCATGGCCAGCATTGACAGCCTAAAAGACTCCACAAACGGGTAGCTGAACGGCACCTGCACACAGCAGCAGCAGCAGCAATGACGGCAGCAGCAGCAGTGTCAGCAGCTGTTACAGATGAGAGAGAAAGTTGCACCACACATCTGAGTCGAAGGATGTGAAAGGGTGCGGGTGCCAGCAAGTGCATAACAGTTGCTGTGCTTGTGCTTATACATGTTCACTTGCTCTCTGCCTTGCTTGCTTGCAAGCAAATGCTTATAACGACAAACAGGGCTGGCTGTATCAGACGCCGGCAGCAGGTGCCTGCAGCACGAGCCTTTCGTATTCTGCCATAACCTGTAATCAACTGCAGTTGGCTTTAGATCACTGCTGCATGGGCGGCTACTACATGTTACAATGGTGAAATCCATATATATAAATGACTAACATGTTACAATGGTGAAATCCATGATATTCCATATAGCATGGTACTACATCATACATGATATGCTGCTTCGCTGCTGCAGCAACATGCTGCCCTGCTGGCGATGCCCACTTGCTGAGCAGAGGACTGAGATTCCAGCATGTTCAGCCATGGTGGCGGGGGTCCCATCTAGAAATGTGAGTACCGCACTTTGCTGCATGATATTTGCACTCTGGTGTCCTGCAATCTTTCATACTGAGCAGCTGTATGTGCTTCGCCCCACCTGCTGCGGCACTGCCTTGTAACCAACCAGCTTGAGGAACCCGGCGTAGCGGCTGGTGCTGAACGCTGCAGGTGCACTCAGCTTCACCTGCAGCGTATGAAAACAGGCGCACGTATGTTAGGCGTATGTTGGGTGTATGCAAGGGCATGGTGATGAGCATGATATTGTACAGCCTGAGATGTGCTGCCTGTGCTGAAGCAAGAATCTGCAGGGCGTGTGCGCTGACACAATGCTGCGACGTCAAATGCCCGAGGCAGGCAAGAGCGAAGTTGACAAGAAACCTTGCACAATGTGGCTGGAAGGGACTTGTAAGCACGGCCCACACATATGCTGGTTACTAGCTGGGCCTGCGCTGCTGTGGCAACTGCTGCTGCTGCTGCTTGTCGGATCAGCAGTACCCTGGCCACACTGCTATCAACGTGGCAGTGATGTATGGGTCACGTGCTTGCTTGTTTCGTCACAAATTGAGTCGTCGCATGAAGCCTACGCAAGTTCCAACCCCCAAGCCCAACTGCCACATCACAGCATCAGCAAGTCAGCAGCACTCGGCACTGCGTCGTACCCCGATGTTTGCTGTTGAACTTGCCTGAATGGGTTTGCCTTTGAGATCTGCAGGGGCCTTCTTTCGCGACAGAGCACTGCGAAGCAGCTGCAGATACAGGAAGCCCAGGGATGGCCATCCGGGTAGCTCCGCAGGCACGTTTGGAGGGGTACGAAGTGTTAAAACTAGTCCGAGCAGCAATGCTGCGCCTGCAGCTCCGATGATCAACGGCAGCATGCTGCTGATCTATCAAGTGTGTACTGCAGTGGCACTGCCAAGCAGGGTCCTGCGTAGCTCGCCTTCTCTGCACCAGTACTCAGAACAACAAATCACGGCTTCTGCAGTTGCTTGTGCCGTCGTAACATGAAACACTGCCAGGCACTGAGATGAACTTGGCAACCATGAACCCTGAGAATCAGACCAGTAACTGACAGCGTCATTGACGCAAAAGTAAGCATCCCCTTGCCCACAGGTTTATGACAATTGCTTGTTACCTAAGAAACCAATGACTAGGTTTAAACCCTGGCCCTCCTGTAAGCGTTGCTGCCAGGCATCTTCAGGTGAACCATTGCAGCTGTTGCCGCAACTGCATCACGCAGCTAGATGCCTGTCGCCCGTAACCTCCTGCAGGCCTGCTTGTGCTCTTTGAAGTGATCCAGCTGGCAGGCCTTGCAGCAGTAACGCGCAGTCCTGCAAGCACAAACAGAGTGCAAAAGGCGCTGTAAGCAAGGGTGTGCTCAGACTCTTCAAGTGCTTGCATTGCTGGTGCGTGTGGAATTTGCTGTGCCATGCATCTGAAACAGCATTTACTTTCAACATGCCAGGACGCATCACTGATGCTGAGCATGGAACACATACCATGCGCTGCAGTGCAACGTGGACTATGCTTGACAGAGTCTGACGCCAGCGAAATAGGGACCAGGTGTGCAGCTGTTGTACTCTGATCCACCATTTCCATGCTGCCACTCACCTGCAGGGGCTGCACACGCTGCCCTTGCCTGCCACCAGCAGCGGCTCACTTGCCCCACTCAAGCTCTCACAGCCAGGGTTGTTGCAGCACAGCGGCACAGGCAGCTGCGCACACAGCGCCTCACCAAACTGCACCAGCTGCTGACCAAAGTCTGACACAGCAGTAGCCAGCCCCTGCGGCAGCTGAACCGCAGGTGAAGCTTCAGTGTGGCTCAAGTGAAACTGCGAAGACCAGCTCAATCCAGCCTCGTCAACTGCGTCAGTCAACAAGCCAAACTACGCCCGCAGCTGTGTGCACTGCTGCTGCAGCTGCTGCTGTGCTGCGCTGCAGGCCTCTTCACAGCCTGGGGCCCCCGGCAGCTGCAGCGATGGCAGCAGCTGCTCTGTCAGCACACACAGGCCTATATCGCAAACTGCTAGGACGGCAGGCCAAGAAGATGACGTGTATCCACCCTCGCTATCTTCAACTGCCTGCTGCTCTGCGGCTGCAGCGTTGGCTGCTGCATCTGCTGCTGCGTGCGGCTGGCTGCTTTGCCCTGCAGCTGCTGTTACGTCGCCTGCAATTGCAAAGCCCTGGCCTAGCTTGCATAAAATGCGTGCCCATATCAGCGCTGCCAGCAATAGCCTGCTGCCGCTGCCGCTGCTACTGTTTGCGCTTGGGCTGGCAGCTCTGCGCTGGTCATTGCGCTGGCTACTGCTACTGCTAGTGCTGCTGATCGCAGGTGCTGTTGTCATTGCTGCACTTGCATGCTGCTTCTGTAAGGCCTCTGCAAGAGTGTAAGGCAGCGTCAGCATGTAGGGTGCCCGCAGTCTGTCTTCTGCTTCTGGCGAGCTGCCTGCTGCTGCTGCCAGCTTGATGCAGCTGATGCCAAGCGAAAACACATCTGCAGCCTGCAGCTGCACGCCACGCCCTGCTGCACGCACAACGTTGTTGATTGCATCACATGTGAAGTTGTAAAAGCTGAGGGGAAGGATTCTTATGTGCTGTTTGTTGACACCTATAAGGCTTTCCCAACAGTGTGGCTTGATGGGCTCTTTCAAAAGCTGTGGGACAAGGGTGTGCGTGGAAATATGTTCCGTGTACTCTACAACTTGTATCAGGGTGCACGCCGTGTGGTGTCTCACGAAGGTCATGTCACTGAGAGCTTCACATGTGACCTTGGTTTGCATGAGGGCGATGTTATTTCCCCACACTGTACCTGTACTTCATTGATGATCTGCTGCATGAGGTGCATGCAAAGCACCCTGGAATCACCCTTATGGGCCCTTGTGACGAACCTGCTGGTCAGGTTGTGGCAGCCATGCAGGCTGATGACTTTGTTGCTGTGTGCGGATCTCTGGCTGAGGTTCAGGCTGTGGCTGCAACAGTTTATGAATACAGTTGTAAGTGGCGGTTCAAGCTGAATAGCTTGAAGTCTGCTGTCATGCATGTCTCACCAGCTAGACAGCCCAGCCAGTTGGCTGATTCTGGCATCGTTTGGAATGGTGTGCCTGTGCCTGTTGTATCAGAGTACTGCTGCCTTGGCCTGTGGTTCAACAATGCCTGCAACTGGAATACGCACTTTGAGAAGATGTTGGCAAAAGTGCATCGTGTGAAGGGTGGGCTCATGCCAGTCTGGAAGAGCCAGCTCATCAGCGTGGAAGTAAAGCGTATCATTCTGCTTACATGCGTTCGCCCGATTGTTGAATATGGCAGCGAGGTCTGGTTTCCGTCAACTGCAAGGCAACTGCAACAGATTGACAAAGTGCAAACTGACATCATCAAGTGCTCAATGCGTTGTGGCAAGGAGCGCCCTTGCACTTCACTTGTTCTGGCTGAATGGGGTGTGAAGCCATTGCACATGTGGCTTCATCAGAGGGCGATGGAGTATTACTTTAGGGTTCAGCGTACGCAGAACTGTCGGTTGCCACATCAGGTGTTTTCAGCTGAGTGGAAGCGCCCTAGTGGTGCTGTTGCGGTGACACCTTGGCATAAGTATGTGCAGAGTTTGCTTTGCAAGTATGGTGTGGATGTTGAGGCGGCGGCTGATCGAGCTAATGCGTGCAAGAATCACATCAACCGTCAGGTCAGGAAGCTGCATGCAGACAGAATTGTTTGTGAATCACTGCAGCACTCTACTTTGAGCCGTTACATCACGCATGTGCACCCTACACATGCTGATGCCATGCGTTTTAAAAGGGCTAGGCCCTTTTTGTGTTCTGGTGCGCCAACGCGTGGTATTGAGTTGCTGATGCGTGTTCGAATGGGCTGTCTTTGCGTGCATGAGCGTACCAGTCGTTATGGTGGCAGCAGAGCTGATTCTAACACAGCATGTCCTGCTTGTGGTCAGGGTGTTGAGTCTTTGTCACATCTGATGTTTGATTGTCCCGCTACTTCTGCTCAGAGGGATACTATGCTTGATGAAATTCGGTCTGTTTTGCGTGATGTTGCTGGCGGCGCTGAAAAATTGCGCAATGTGTTGTCGTTGACTGATGCATCCACTAAGTTGTTGTGTTTTGTTTCTGATGATATTTGGGGTAGTAGGGGGGTGTGCCGAGTGATATCTAGGAGCATTGCTGAGTATCTTGTCCAAGCTTGGGATGTGCGTAATAATTGCAAACACAATGGAGCAGTGCTCCCTCTTTCTTCCGCTCCTGAGGGGCGCGGGGCCGATGGCGTTGATGCTATGGCTTAATGGGTAACATGATGATGATGATCGATTGGTGATGCTGGCTAGCAGACGCTGAGGGTAACCCCTCTGGCGTAGCCGGTGCACAAATATTCGCACCATGCAGTCAAACCAGTGTTCGTCACTGTTAGTGACAACATACCGAATCAACTCTGCATTGATGAAGCTCCTAAACACACTAGGTGGATGGAAAGAGTAATGTGACATCCCACGTAAAGGCACTTGTTCAGTACCTTTTGGTGTGTGCGCACTTTGATACGCACTCTGCCATCTGCATCGCAGACATCCTCCATACACTTATAAACAACCAAGTCGAGAAAATCTACTTCAAACTGGCTATAGCTGTGTGTGATCTTTATGTTTGGCAACAATGTGTTGAGCAAACTGATGAAAGCCAGCAGTTTCTGCTCGCTGCCCTCAAAAACCATAAATCCATCATCAATATAACGCTTAAACAGAGAGGTGAAGTCGCTGCCCAAGCGTTGCTTGGCAACACCTTCCCACTCCCTGGCCAGGTAGAGCTGCGCTGCTGGTGGCATGCAGTTGGTGCCCATTGCACCCCCAACAATCTGCCTGTAGTACTTGCCTTGCACAGTAACTACATTGTTCTTCAGCACAAACTCTAGGAGCTCTGCAACCATTGCACGGTGCATGCCAGTGCTATGAACTGCTGCTGCACATGCAGCAATGCACCAATCGTGGTCAACATGTGGGTACAATGACTCCACATCAAAAGTCAGGAGCCAGGCATCCTTGCTTACGCGGAGCCCATCTATCTCCTGACCAACTGCGTCCTATCTCTAAGTACTATGTCATATTCATGCAGCAGACTATTTAGTTCGTCTGCCAACCAAACACTGACACACGTTGTGACCCAAGAGTGACAGGCAGCTATTGGCCTGCCTACAATAGGACCATCCAAACTGGCCATTTTATGCAGTTTGGGCAAGATGTAAAGGTGTGGCGGCTGCCTCTTCTTCAAACCCTGCAACAAGTACTCAGACACTTTGTCCCCAAGACACCCGTGGTAAATGCCAACCAACATTTCCAGTTTCCTGCAGGTGGTAGCAATGACAGCTGGAAGACGATCTGTGATGTCTTCATATACAGTGCTGTCTGACACATGTACTTGCACTGCTGCATGGTATGCATTAGCAGGCATGAGTGTCGGCCCAAGGTTCTTGTCCGCTGCTTTGATCACATGCTCTGACTGTTGCCGAAAAGCATTCAATGCTGCAACCTGGGCTGTGCTCAAGTTGCTGGTGCGCTTATGTTGCTGTGATACAGCATCAAAACGTGCCAAAATAGCGGATTCCACCACACACAGATATGCCTCCACTGCTGGAGGTGCTTCCCTAGGCACAAAGTCAGGTTTTGCAACTCTGTACTTCGGGAGCGGACCTGTGTCCTGAAATATGCATCGCAAACGAACACTACGCTGGAAACGCTGTATTGCTGTAACCAGCTGCTGCCGTGTGATACAGGGTGGTGTAGGCACAAACTTGAGACCATTATTCAAAAGCATCCATGCATCCAGAGAAAATGCTGTTTTGCCCAGGTTGTGAGCACCCAGCAGTGGGGGCAGGGCTGAGAGAGGCACCTGCACATCTCGTCTGGTTGCCTGGAGGCGCTGCTGCTGCTGCTGCCGCTGCCGTTGCGCCCTGCGCTGCTGCCTGTGGCGTTTGCGCTGGCGTGCTGACATGCAGCAGTCCTCTGATGGCCCAACTCCCTATGCGGCCGGCTGGTCAGCTGTGGTGCTGCTGTGGGCTGCTGCGCCTGGCTGTCCTTTTGGCTTACTGCCTCCCTTGTGCTGCTGCTTTGGCGGCGGCCCAGGGGGTGCAGCAGGGGGTTGGTTGTTGCACTGCTGCGGCTGCTGGTTACCGTTGCTGGTGCCTGCAGGTGCCGCTGCAACTACTGTAGCAAAAGAGGGCTTGCTTGTGGGTGGCTCCTGGTCAGCAGCAGCATGGCCTTGCTTTCGCTTAGGCTTGCGCTGCTGCTTCTTACCAGGCGCTGCTGCTGCTGCTGAGCTGCTGCTGCTGGGCAGCTGCTGCTTCAGCAGCTATTCCAGCTGTCAACTGTCAAGCATCCCTGTGACAGGGACTCACTGCTCTAACAACACTCGAGCAGGATACTGTACAGTTTGTCGATCCACACACAACAATGGCAAATGCAGCTCTCAGAGCAGTGGTAGAGCACTACCACTGCTGTTAGAGCGAAGCCACCATCATTCATCTGCATAGTCTGCAATCCGGATGTACTTCTACGGTTGTACAGGGCGTGCACAGCCAGAAGGTCGCATGAACTGTAACTTCTAGAGGCGCCACTCATGCCTGTTAGTCCCAATCACCCCAATCCTCATCCTCTTTGTCACCAGCAGCAGCGACGGAAGCTTTAGCAGTGCCAGCAGCGCCTGCTGATGCTGGCGCAACATGATCTGCATCTTCACCCCAGTCTTCATCATCGTCATCATCACCTGCGGCTGCCGCTGTGGCTGCTACACTGCCTGCTGCTTTCGCGACAGTTGGTGATGCAGACGCAGCAACAGCAGCCGCATTCGGACTGGCTGCTGCTGCAGGCTTATGAGGTGACCTTGGAGCTGCCGCTCTGCACTGCTGCTGCTGCTGCTGCCGCTGTTTTGCAGGTGCATCGGCTGCAGCTGGCTCTTGCGGCACTGCTGCTGCCTCCTCCTCTGCAATCACTTGCTGCTGCTGCTGCAGCTTGCCAGCCACAAGCGTCCAGTGTGCTGGTGCGGCTGCGCCGCTGCTGTGTGTCGCGCAGCTTAAGTCGCTTGTCGTCTCAGTGGCTGGCGCAACATCGGACACATCTGAGCCGATCTGAATGGGAGTGCTGGGAAAGCTGTCTTCAGATGTCAGCCTACGCAGAACAGCAGCTGGTACAGCAGCAGCAGCAGCAGCAGCAGCGGTGCCATCAACGCTGCTGGTGCATGGCTCTGCTGCTGCTGCTGCTGCTGCTTGGCTAATGCTCTCTGCTGCAGCTGCTGGTGCTGCCTCCTCGCGTGTCTGGCCGCTGATTTCAGCAACGTTACTTGAATCCTGTGTCACACCTGCCTCAGGTGCAGCCTGCTGCTGCTGAACTTGCTCATGTGGTTGCTCTACATTGTGACAGTTTGCCTGCTGCTGCTGTGGTGCTCGTGCGCGTGGCGGCTGCGGGTCGTCATCATCCCACCCCCCAAGCTCCTCCGAGTCATGCTGCTGCTGCTGCTGCTTGGCGCGCGCTGCCAGCTGCTGCCGCTGCTCCTCCTTCTGCTGCAGCTTGTGAAGCCTGCAGTGAGCAGGTGCGGCCAGGCAAGGATGAGTGTACGTTGAACAGCGGCGTATTCAACACAGGGGTAAGGAGAGCATGAGCTACACATTGTGCGCTGCAGCTGTTAGGCCTGCGGTGAGCAGGTGCCGCCAGGCAAGGACGCGGTAAGGAGAGCATGAGCTACACATTGTGCACTGCAGCTTGTGAAGCCTGCGGAAGGTAGGCAGGTGCGGCCAGATTTATTATGCGGTGCATAAGCAGGTGCCGCCAGGCAAGAATGCGGCAAGGAGAGCATGAGCTACACATTGAGCACTGCAGCTTGTGAAGCCTGCGGTGAGCAGCTGTGGCCAGGCAAGGACGAGTAAGATAAAGAGAGCATGAGCAATACATTGTGTAGGCGCGTAGCTACATGCAACGGTGTTGCAGCAAGGATGAGGAAGCTAGGAAAGGCATGAGCTACACATAGCTGCATGCGGTGCGTCTTCAGCAACAACACTAACCCATACCCACTCATGTGGCATGGTCTAGCCTGCTGGCAGCAGTGTGGATGGAACGTCAGACGGAGCCCAGGGCACACAGCCCCTGCAGATTAGAAGTCAGCCTTTCTCCACCAACACCAGAGCATCATCTACACCCATGCCCATTGTCTGCTATCAACGGACCCAACACATCTGTCAACAACATCCATTCGCAGGCCTTAACTGTCAACATCAGCCGCACCTGTAGAAGTATCGTGCCCAGAAGTCCTCCTTCTCCACCAGCAGCGGCACGATGCGCGACTGCAGCTCAGCCATGAACGCGTTGCCTGCAGCACCACCAGCAGCAGCAGCAGCACCAGCAGCACATGCTGTGTTCAAGCATCTGTAATCTACACAGTGTACGCATGCGTACCATGATATGCAGTACATGCACCCCATCCGCAATGAATCATTACTTTAGCGCCCCCACCTGCCATGATCTTGTCCACCTCTGGCTGCACCTTGTCCCTGTTAAGCCAACGCAACACACCACTTTCACACCTCTGGCCGCATGCCAGACAACAAAGCCTAGGCCATCTGTCACTCCACAAAACAGCACCCGAGCTGGGTTGAAAGCACCAAACATGTTTGCCGCAAGATACGGCCAACACGCATCAGTCATCCTTTTTCTAGCGCCCCCACCTGCCATGATCTTGTCAACATCTGGCTGCGCCTTGTCCATGCTGAAGCTGCTGCACCCAAACAACATCACACCTGGCCGCAGGCCAGACAACACAACAGCAGCAGCAGTGCATGCATGCCATGGCCCGCAGTAAGCCGCACTGCTGGCAGCACCAGCTGGTGCGTAAGCGGCAGATGGCCACTGGTCATCTGTCACTCAAAAGCAGCAGCAACCCCACCTGCCATGATTTTGTCCACCTCTGGCTGCAGCTTGTCCATGCTGAAGCTGCTGCAACACAACACCATCACACCTGTGGCCGCATGCCAGACAACACAACCCATGCCACTAGTCACTCCAGACGACAGCACCCGAGCTGGGTTGCAAGCACTGAATGTGTTTGCCGCAAGGTATGGCTTACAAGCATTGATGGTCATTATTGTAGCACCCCCACCCCCACCTGCCATGATCTTGTCCACCTCAGCCTGCAGCTTGTCCATGCTGAAGCTGCTGCAACACAACACGATCACACCTCTGGCCGCATGCCACATAACACAACCTATGGCACTTGTCACTCCGCACGACAGCACCCGAGCTGGATTGAAAGCACCGAAACTGTTTGCCGCCAGGTATGGCTCACAAGCAATAATGATCAATGATTAGCACCCCCACCTGCCATGATATCGTCCACCTCTGGCTGCGCTTGTCCATGCTGAAGCTGGTGCAACACAACACCTTCAAACCTGACTGCATACCAGACACCACAACATGCGGCCACCTGCCAATCAACATGACAGCGCCCCCACCTGCCAAGATCTTGTCCACCTCTGGCTGCAGCTTGTCCATGCTGAAGCTGATGCTCCTCCAGGCAGCATACTCAGCAGCATCCTCGGGCTCATCACAGTACGTGCTGCTGTCGCGCTGCATGGCAGCAACCTGTATGCACGAGAGAGACAGAGATGCAGCGTGGTCAACATAACAGCCAATGGCACCATGTGTTATAGTGCAGTGGGTGCTGCTGTCGCGCTGCATGGCAGCAACCTGCATGCACAGGAAGAAGACATGCAGCTTGATCAGCATAACAGCAAATGGCAGCATCCTCAGGCCCATCGCAGTATGTGCTGCTGTCGCGCTGCATGGCAGCAACCTGCGTGTGCAGGAGAGTGACATGCAGCATGGTCAACAGCCAACTACATCATCGTCTACAACACTGCAGTAGCATGTTCTGGCTCCAGCACGTTGCACCTCATACGTCACCCATCACACTCCCAGGCTGCGACATATGGCTTGCAAGCTGCGAGCATACATGCACAGTAAGTTGGTCAAGCAAAAATCTGATAACACGGATTGTTGGCTTCACAGCAAGCCACAACTTGCCAGCAGCTTTGCACACTTGACGTGATTAAGTTATGGCTTGCCAAAAACAAGTGGTGGTTCAGTGTTGGACGGATACAGGGTAAAACTATCTGCCCACCTCTGCCTCAAAGCGGCTGTAGCGCGCTGCCGCTCCCCTCCTGCTGGCGATGCGTGCTGCTGCGCTGCCGCTGCTGCCGCTGCTGCCGCTGCTGCCTGCTGATCTTGCTGCTGCGCCACCTGCTGCAAAGCGAGGCACCTCCTTGGTGGCTGTTGCAATCTCTCCCTCCACCATCTCTGTGACCTGCAAAGCAAAACAATGCAGAGCACAACAGAATGCAGAGCGCAGCTGTCAATACACACCATCGATTAGCAGTTTGTGCCGCACGATGCCCGTTTTGTCGCTGTGACAATCTTTTCCTCTACCACCTCAAACTTGACAAGCCCCCGTGACACCTCCTTGGTGTCTGTAGCGATTTCACCCTCCACCATCTCAGTGACCTGCAAAGCACAACAATTTGAGGACAAGTAGTGCATGAACTGTGTGCACAAGCCAGTCACTGTGTTTCAATGATGGCACCTCCTTGGTGGCTGTAGCAATCTCACCCTCCACCATCTCAGTTACCTGCACAGCACAACAGAACGCAGAGAAGCAGTACACCAGCAGTACGTGAGCTGTGCAAAAGCCAGTAACTGTACATGTGTGCCGGTGATGGCAGCAGTGGACTTGCGCTCCACCATCTCAGTGACCTGCACAGCACAACAAAATGCAGACAAGCATTACACTAGCAGTACATGAGCTGTGCACAAGCCAGTGGCTGTGTGCCGTTGATGGCAGCGCTAACCTTCTCAGTGACCTGCAGTGCACAGCCGTCAACACATGCAAGCGATAACCTGGGCATCAGTGTTGCACGATGCCTGTTTGGTCGCTGTGATAGTCTTTTCCTCTACCATCTCAGCAGAACTTGACAAGCCCAGCGCAGTACAAAAAGAAGAAGCCAGACACAAGCACCGCGTGCTTGTTCACATTCCCTGGACATGGAATGGGACAACCACACAGATCTTGTGTCTGGCTACTTGCTGTTGTACTGCGCTGGGCTTGTCAAGGTCTGGCTACTTGCTGTTGCAAGCACACGGTGCTTGCGTCTGGCCACCTGCTGTTGATGGCAGCAGTGCCTGGCCAACACAACGTAGTTGCGTCACCCTGTGCTGATCCCATCCCACAACGCATGCACATTCAACTGCCCATGGTTAGCGATGCGTCCTGCAAGGCCCCTTGCCATACCGCATGCACTGCATGGTATGCAGATCTACTCCCCATATCTAGCGCATCTTCCTGCAAGGTCCCTTGCCATGCACACCATGCTATGCAGATCGCTGCTTGGCAGCACGCATCACACATGCCCTGCCCCAAAGATGTACCAAGCACCAAGCTCAACGCTGGCAGCGGAACTCACACTGTGCACAACCCCCACACACATGCACACATGACACACGCCTTGTACTAAGCACCAAGCTTCGCTCTAGAGCCTAGATCTAGGCTGGCAGCGGAGGCCACACTGCGTGCAACAACCCCACGCACCGTGTCTATCACTTCTTTTGTGCCGCTGATGAGCTGCTTGCCAAACTCCACCAGTGACACGCCAACCGACGCCAGCGGGGCGCCAGCAGCAGCAGCAGCAGAAGAAGAAGAGGAGCCTCCGCCACCACTGTTGCCATCACCGCGTGGTGTGGAGCTTCCCTGCACACAGCGCGAGACAGGTGCATGCTGGATCAGCATCTCAGCAGAGAGATATGTCGCATGATGGCAGCCGCATGTGTGCTGCAGTACGTCAAGGGGTCAAATGCCTAATGCAAGATGAGGTGTGCTGCCAGTGCACAAGTTGACTTTGCAGCAGGTGCCACCTGTGACCACAGATGTGTGATACTTCCACTCACTCACAACACAGGTCTGCAGTACAGATCAGCTGCATGGCTAGGCACAATCACAGACGATCGTGCCTGTTACAGCACTGTCAGTGCAACTGCCAACTTCCTGCAAGCGTCTGGCAACCGCCAGAAGCAAGGTGACATTGCTGCTGCTCACACCTCTTACCTCTGATATACGCGAGAGGCGCGTGCCTTGCTGCTGCTGCTGCTGTTCATGTGGGAGCTGGATATGCTGTGGCAGGTGTTGCACGACTTCAACTGCCTTATGGGCCTCTGCTTCGACCTCTTGAGTGAACGCAGTAAGCTCTGACTTCCAGTCTGTGTGCTGAACGCTTTTGACCACTTCATCTGCTGACTGCTTGACTGCTGAGGTGACTGCTGTTGCGACATTCCAGAAGCTGCCTAGCCCTAGGCTGATGCCTGCTGCATCACGCTTATCAGCACTGCATTTCAAACACAGTCAGACAGGTGGTTGAGCAGTTTGCTGAGCAGCAAGAACGGACCAGCTTGCAGGATGGCGATAGAGGGAAGTGCAAGGGGTTGTTAACCGTTGCGGAAAATGCTGGAGCCAAGAAAGCTGCAGAACAACGGCGCATGGCGGGTGCACAGGCAGTTGGCTGATGACAGAACAGCAGTACTGTAGATGCTCCTGCAACGTGTGCTCACTGCTCGTCAGCCTCGCCCTCCTCGTTGCCCTCTTTGCTCTGCAATCATACATACGCCGGGTGGGGCACGTTGTCAAGCGGCTACAACGAACGGCAGGTGCAGGTGACAAATCACACCCTGTCCTCCGCACCTCGTCCTTGGCTCCTGCAGAAGCTCCAGCAATATCATTCAAGAACGAGAACATGTTGACACGTAGGGCCGTATTCAGGGGTTCGTGCCCAATTGATCAGCCTCGACCTGTCCAACGCAAGCTGCAGATTCAGCTGCTGTGCCACTGCTGCCGGGCTGCATGAAAGCATAACAACATCCGTCTGATTGTCGCTCTATGTATTTAGTGTATGACGCTGTCCGAGCTGGGTGGCTGAGCTTACACCCTGCCTAAGGGCGCAGTTTAGTTGAAGGTGACACAGCGACTTTGTCTAGGACCCAGGGGGGCAAATGGCGACTGCAATTGTTCACTCGTCCCTATCTCCGGGGGCTCAGGGCACTGCTGGAACTAAGAGCGGCCCCTAGGGGGGAGGGCTGATAGCATGCTGATAGCATGCTGCACCATGGCTTGGTGCTGCTGCATTAGAGGCCAAAATCTTCCCAATCAGCAGCTGCTGTGCTTGAAACTGATGAAATCAATGTGCTGAGCCATAATTTCTACAAGTTTTTCTCCAAAACGGCTGAGGCTGGGGATTGAAGGCATTGACATACTGCCACTACAGGAGGAGGGGCACAGGGCTCCCAACCAACTGCTAGGGGCCCCACCCCCGGGGGCGCCAGCAAAAAATTTCCAGCACACGGTCCCTGCCCCCCGGGGCGCCAAAATAGCTGGCTTGACAAAGCCCCTGTGTCGCTTTCAACTAAAATCCGCCCTAACAGCAGCAGTGACACCCGTGCAGTTTTGATGGCCAAGACTTGCCCTGTGGCAACCTTGTGCTGGTGATCTTGCTTCATTCAGTTCACCGATTGGACAAAGTTTGATTTCAGTCCCGCTGGGTCTGTGCATCTATCCTGTGCTGCACCAGTTGCAGCACCTGCTGTGGCGCACTTGCTGCAAGCTGTGAAGCCTGACTGATGGGCGACATAACAGTGTTCCGCAGATACTATTCGCCGTCGTTATGCCACGCAAAACACGCACTGCTGTCAAGGCACTGGCAGCAGCAGGGCCTGACAGCAGAACGGCCTCAAAGCCAGCAGCAGCACGAACAGCAGCAGCAGCAGCTGTTACCCTACCGTTCAAGGCGGCAGCAAAACACACATCACAACCAGGAAAATCAGCGGCAGCGGCTCAGCATCTGCAGCGCGCAGCTACCACAGCAGCTGGTAGCAGGTGCAGCAGGCATGCTGTGACAGGTGCCCTATGCGACCAGCACTCCACGCAGCAGAAGCAGCAGCAGCAGAAGCAGCTGCCTGGTCAGAGCTCTACAAGCACCGCAGACAGAAAGGTGGCTGTGGCAGCATCAGCAATAGCAGTTGGTCCAAGCACCAGCAGGGCAGCCAAGGCACAAGGGGCAGCAGTTGTGAAGGCCAGCAGCAGCAAAGATTCAACACCAACAGCAGCCGCAGGAACAGCCACAGCAACAGCCAGCAGCAGCAAGCCAGCAAAGGCGCCGACAACAGCCGTGACAGTGCATAGCAGCACGAAGCTGAAGGCGGTTGTTAAACCAGCGGCAGGTGCAGGCAGCAGTGCCGGGTTGATTGCAGCAACGCCGACAGGCAAGGGCAGTGCAGCCAACGCCATAGGGAAGAAGCTGGCAGATGTGGCAGCGGTGGGTAGCACTGCTGCTAGCACAGGCAAGTATGCTAGACAAGTAGCCATGGGGGTTGGAAAGCCAACAGGCAAAGCAGCAAGTGGCTCGCACAGCAGACCTGTCAGCAGCCTTTCAGGCAGTAAAACAGCAGCGGGTGCAGCGGCACCAAAGGCAGCAGCGGGTGCAGTTGCACAGAAGGCAGCAGCGGGTGCAATGGCACCACAGGCAGCAGCAGGCCGGATGCCTGCTCCTGCAAGCAGTGGCTCTGCTTCAACTGCATCCAGTACACGTACAGGAGTTGTTGCAGCAGCAGCCGCTGCTGCGGCTGCTGCTGCTGCTTCTACTGCTCCTGTAGGCATCAGGTGAGCATAGTGCGTCATTTCTCCCTTGTGCAGCTGCTTCCAAGCCAGCATATGTGAATGGTTTAATGAGGCTAGTGCAGCATGCCTTGAAATCTGTTAGCCTTGAGGTCAACGTGTCTTAACGTCAGTTGGCGTTGCCAACCACCATCAACTGCCCGGTGTCCCCTATTTTGCTGCCGTGCTGCCATTAAAACCTGACACCTGTCATGTCTGTCATGCCTGCCATGCCTCTGCTGCCGGTGTACCTCTGCTTCTCTTGCTGCATTGTGCTTTTGCTGCATGCAGGACTGGCGCTCGTGGTGAAGACATCTGCGCGGTCAAAGTCACATCAACGGTGCGGCTGCGCATAGCCGGCGTCAACGGCTCCAGTGCTGATGACAAGAACTGCTGGCTGCGCATCTGGGAGCAGCACACAAAGAGGAGTGCACATCTGCAGGTGAAGCTTCTGCAGTTGCTTTCTGTAGCTTCGGCAGTTGCTTTGCTGTACGGTGTTGAGGTTTCAAGTCTGTACCAATGTGGGGGTTGGGGCTCCAGTGCTGAAACAAGCACTGCTGGCTGCACATCTGGGAGCAGCACACAAAGCGGAGTGCACACCTGCAGGTGGAGGGAGCCTTTGCGGCAGTTGCTGTGCTGTATGGTGTTGATGAGTCAAGTCTGTACCGTACTTGTGTGCTCCATCAGGTGATGCGGGGTTGGGGCTCCAGTGCTGATGACCAGCACTACTGGCTGCGCATCTGGGAGCAGCACACAAAGAGGAGTGCACACCTGCAGGTGAAGGGAGCTTCTGCGGCAGTTGCTTTGCTGTACCGTGTTAGGGTGTCAATTGTGTACTCGTGTGCTCTTTTGGGAGGTGGGGATGGGGCTCCAGTGCTGATGACAAGCACTGCTGGCTGCGCATCTGGGAGCAGCGCACAAAGAGGAGTACACACCTGCAGGTGAAAGAAGCCTTTGCGGCAGTTGCTGTGCTGTACGATGTTGAGGTTCTAAGTCTGTAGCCGTGTGCTCCGTTGGGACGTTGGGGGGGGGGAGTGCAGACGACAAGCACTGCTGGCTGCGCATGCGGGAGCAGCACACAAAGAGGAGTGCACACCTGCAGGTGAAGGATAAGTTTTTGCGGCAGTTGCTTTTGCTGTATGATGTTGATGTTTCAAGTCTGTACGCGTGTACTCCATTGGGAGCTGGGGGGTGGGTGGGGTCTCCAGCACTGATGACAAGCACTGCTGGCTGCGCAACTGCGAGCAGCACACACAGAGGAGTGCACACCTGCAGGTGAAGCTTCTGCAGTTGCTTTCTGTGGCTTCAGGGCAGTTGCTTTGCTGTACGGTGTTGACGTTTCAAGTCTGTACTCGTGTGCTCAACTGGTGGGGGGGGGGCTCACATGCTGATGACAAGCACTGCTGGCTGCAAGTGTGGGGGCAGCACACAAACAGAAGCGGAAACCTGCAGGTGATGACTGCTGCTGTCGGATTCTAGCGACTGCATGACTACCGCAGCTCCGGCGGCTTTTTTGGCACGGCACTTGGATGCAGCTCCTGGATGTGCATCACAGCGATGAATGCATCAGCATGTACCACCGAGGGCAGGTCTGCAGTCATGCATTTACGCCCCAGGATCCACTGCAAAAGCTGCTATTTAGGCTGTATCATATGGCTGTGCCCCATTAAAAAACTTTTGTCGTGTCGCTGTTGTGCACACTCCTTGCAGGGCTGTGCGGCGCTGCGCTGCACGCAGAGCCCCAGCTGTAGCGGCCACGTGTGGCTCAAAGGCGACCGCACGCAGCGCCACTGCTACATTGTGCCGCTGTGTGCGCGGCACAACAACAGGGACTTTGACTGGCCCACGTGGTTTGAAACGAAAGCGAACCTGGCGCTGTTGCGCATTCGGTCGCACGTGTGCTACTTTGTGTAGCTGGGTGGGCGTGCACACGTGGCGCAGCAAGCAGCACTAGACCTGGAGGTCTGTGACACAGAGAGGTGAGCAAACAGCGCTGCAAGCCGTTGCCCATCAAGGCCAAGGAACAGTTTCAACGTGTTCCTCGATCCAAGTGCGCATGGCATGATTCGCAGCTCAATTCAGATATGCTGCTTGTGCCTTTCTATTGCAGGTGCAAGGCATGCACTTACATCCAGGGGGTTGTGCCAGCCATCCGGTGCCTGTTGGCCACACATGTCACCATCACCGGCACTGATGCTAGAAGCTGCAGCCAGCTCCCGCCTTATGCTTTTGCCAGGGTGAGGAACATTGCAGAAGGCGTGCTTGGTCGCTGTGTTGGTGCCAACCATGTGTAATAGCCTGCATGTGCTTTCCCATTCAATGCGACCATTACCATTGCATTGCTGCAGCAGCCGTGTGCGATGTGCTGCAGCATCTATGCTGCTGACTTGATTCAGCTGTGTGCTTGATTTCCAGTGTGCTGCACGGTTCTGCTGCTCAGCAGTAGGTGCAGTTGCTGGAATGCATGCCTGTATTTCTTCAAACTTGTTTCGAGCCACACCAAGCTGGGATGCATTCGTTGGTTCCTGTGTCCTGCAGGGCAGGTGTGTTTCTTTTCGTCCAAACACCCCCAATGTTATCCCCTGCAATGCCACCTGGTGATGTGACATCGTGAGATGTCAATGTGACATCATGGAAGACCCATGGCATACCTGCTCCACGGAGTACCTTGTACCTGTAGAAGAACAGGAACTTTTGTTGAAGCCGCTCGCAACATTTGTTCATTGATTGGCTGTCATCATTGCTGATGTCAGCCACTTCTAGTTAGCACTGCACGGATAACAGACTTATTTGGTGGCTTGTGATTGGTGTAGCAGTTGATGGTACTGGTTTGTTGTGGGCGTGCATTGCATGTGATGCCTGACAACCTCAGCATCACTTCACTGCAACTGCACTACCAGCCTGCACTGGCGGTTGCGTGAGGCAGCATAACACACTTTGTCCGGTGATGCTCTGGCTTGGTATGCGGTCACAAGTTGAGTATGATAGCACTGTTTCAAGTGGGCTGTATGCGATTGCAGTCTCTCCGCATTGGTTGCTGGCTGACACTGGCTAGAGGCTGTTATTTGTGGTCTTGTCTGCGTCTGCCGCTCTGGTAAGCAGCAACGCTCATCTTGGAGGGCTGTGTCGTAGGGCTGGTGCGTGTCTGTGCTATCTGCATGCAAAAGTGCCGCCTGCGTTTGATTCATTGCATCACTGCATGCTGCTGGCTGCGTACTTTGGGGATGGCTGGTTCCAATGTGCAGCCTTTTGTTGGTTATGGGCATGCCGGAACTCTGGCAACCACTGGTTGCAGTTGAACTGCACATGCATTTGCAGATGATGAGCATGTCAGAGCTGGCAACCACAGCTGCCATCATATGAATTATTTAAACAGCCGTAGCCTGTACACGTGGTGCGCAAAACTTACAGCATGCGGCCTCAAAGTATCCCTGCTTGTTTATGTGACCCTGCTGCAATTTGTTGCGGATGTCTGGTACATCAAGGGGTTGGTTCTGGTGATAACCCAGTGGCAACCTAGTACACGTACATTGCTGTATCTGCACGATTGCATGGGCAGTCATTGCACTCGTAGGGGCGGGCATGCTCAACTTGAGTCACTTCGCAAGTGCTGTTGTGTCCACTTACACGCTCTACCGCATGTATACCCAAGCATGTGCTGGCCATGGGGTGATGTAGAGTGCTGCATTAATATCGGGAATTGAGGCACCATTGCGGTTGAGGCACTTCCACTTTGTGTTCGCCCTTGTCAGCGCGGCTGTGACACTGTCAAGGGGCCCTTGGAAGGCGGCCTTGTTGCCGCAAGTCAGTGGTGTTGGTCATAGTATCATCTAAGTTTGCTTTGGCGTGGGCCCAAGAGCCTTGGTTATTAAGCTAGTAGCTCCTAGCCAGTAACAACCCACGCATCCAGCATCCCGTCTTGCTTTTGACTTGCACCCTCAGCAGTAGTCGTGCGCATGTTACACCTCATGTAACTAATCAGCAGCACCGTGCTGATCATGATGATGATGACCATCACAACAATCGGGCACAATCAGGCAGCGTGTCCTGCTTGTGGTCAGAATGTTGGGTCTTTGTCACATCTGATGTTTGATTGTCCTGCCACTTCTGCTCAAAGAGATACTATGTTGGATGAGATTCGGTCTGTTTTGCAACAGACAGTTGCTGGTGGCGCTGGAAAATTGCGCAATGTATTGTCATTGACTGATGCATCGACCAAGTTGTTGCGTTTTGTTTCTGATGATGTTTGGGGTAGCAAGGGGTTTTGCCGACTGGTGTCTAGGAGCATTGCTGCGTATCTTGTGAAAGCTTGGGATGTGCGTAATAGTTGCAAACATAATGGAGCGGTGCTCCCTCTTTCTTCCGCCCCGGGGGGGCGCGGGGCCGATGGCGTGGATGCTATGGCTTGATCTGGTAATTTGATGATGATGAACAATCGGGCATGCAAAGTTCATCTTTCGCCTGCTGCTCCATGTTCGCAACACCCCAAAATTGACTACATGCGGCAGTAGCTGTAGCAGTATGGATGCGCTGCATTTGGCGCCGACGGCAGCGCCAGCAAGGCATTGGATTCCCAGCCTCATATAGCCAGTGATAAAAGCCTACGAATGACTCACAAACGCCGATGGCGTTGATGCTATGGCTTAATGGGTAACATGATGATGATGAATGACTCACAAAGACTGATGGCCGAAGAACAATGTGGGCTTACAGCAGACATATGCAACATCATGCAAATCGCCCGACAAGACATGCTTTTGAAAGAAAAAGACAGAGCTGCCCAGTGGGCATAACCCATGACAAACAAGGTTGACGGTCATGCTGTTGGGATCTAACACTGAGCAGACCAGCTAAAGCATATCCCAGTACTACGGCACATCACTGACGCATGCCACCATGCAAGCATCAGAACTGCATTGCTGGCACACCATTATAGTACACATCCGCGACAGCATGCACCGTCGCTCATCTGGCGATACCACACAGTGTGTAAGGGATGCGGCACAAGCATGCGTAAGGCTGTTGATACTCAAATGCCTACCACCACCTGTACACATACTGTGTTGTAAGATTGCCTATGCAACCTGCTGTGATGGAGTGTCATAAATGTTGTGACTTCAAGTCACCAGAGTCTGGCTGACCCATGAACAAACACTGCGCGCTAGATTCACCGTTCCCGATGATACTGCACTACATATTGTAGGGATGTGAAAACGAGCAGACTTTCATACTGCACTTGAAATACAGCTGCACAGGCACCATGGTTGCAGGACGCTGGCGACAGAGACACTTTGCTATGCTAATACCATCCCAGAAACTGAAGTAATCAAATAATGTAAAGCAAAGCGTAGATGATCACACAGCGCTATGTAAGAGATGAACTTGACATGAAACCTGTTCACAAGACATTATGCTGCACCTGCAGCACAATGGGCTGTTGACGCGCCATAACAAGAGCAGCGGCAGCAGCCCGCTTGCGTCGCCGCACGACGAACACCGCAGCAATCACTGCTACCAGGCCAATAACAGCGATCTATATGCCCTCAATCATGCCTGCCTTGTTTGCTACCTGTTGGCTAGCAACTGCCGAGGCTGCTGCTGCATCCTGGCCAGGAGTGTTTGTAGTAGTTGCTGCATAACCAATGCTGATAGGGCTGCTACCTGTCACCTGGAACATTGTCTTGAACTGATTATCGAATGTAGAATTGATCGTCGACATAGCCGTGACTAGATCACTTGTAGATGCTGTGGGCGCTGATATGAACACATCAGCAATTGCGGAGCCAGGCCGTACATTTGCCACAGCCACTTGTTGGGCAGACACGTTAGTAGTCTTCATCACCTGTGCTGCAATACTCTGTCTAAACCCATTCATGAGCAGATCATCCTGCTGTAGCGTTGAGAACTCTGTTGGGAAACTCAGTGTGAACATTGACGCAGGCATGTGGGTCTTTGAGTCCAGCGGGCTAACAGGCGTCGCAGTCGTGGCATCTGCGCATGCAGGGCAGCACACACAGGGCAGTAAAAGGCAGATAGGATCAGCATCAGCAAGCAAGACGTTGCTCAGGTGTTAATGCTGCCTTCCACATTTGCAAAAAGGGACGACAACAGCAACAGCAGCACAATGCATAGCCACATGTACCCCGCAATCCCTGCAACTGCAGTGCATGCATGACTCGTGCGTTGCATGTGTACGGGCTTCGCCACCTCACCTATGCAGCTCAGGGAGTTGATGAGGGTGGTAGTGGTGCCGGATGGGCACACCTTGCATGCAAAGCCTGACTCAGCATCCTTGTAGGACCCCATAGGACAGAAGCATTTGTTTGTTTCGCATGACAGTTTCATTCCACCAGGGCAGATGCACGATGCCTGGTGCTCAGCTGCCACCAGAGGTGCGGGACAGCGGGTGCACTGCGCGGCTGCTGCTGCTGTTGATACCCAGCCAGGTGGGCAAGTGCCACAGTCGCCATTCGCATCAACATATGTGCCGGGCTTGCAGACTGTGGCAGCAGCAGCAGAAAGGCACACAAGCAGCGGGTCAAGGCTGCAGCTTTGTGTGAAAAGGCAACAACAATGTGGTCAGACCTCAGGCAGCTGGGCGCCATCGCATGAAACTGCACCAACTTTGCGACTGAACCTCGAGCACATGCACACAGCATGCGCAGCAGTTGCAGCAGGGCTGGCACATGTTGCAGGTTTTCAGCAGCGGGCGTGAAGGAGCATTTGCTCACCGCAAGTTGACCATCACTCGTGCCGGATCCTGGCACACACAGGCTGACTGCTTGGCATTTGGCACAAGGTTGGCAGGACAGCTGGTGCAGGCTGTGACGTTGCCAGACGGAGATATCTGCAGATTACGTCAGCATATACATTCAGCACCAGGAACACTTTGCAGGACAACAGCAACCACAATGCCAAGCACCCTTTCTGGTGTATGTTGATGTGCATTTGGGGGCCGAGTGGGCCTGGCAGGATGCTAGGACATGCAGCAACATCAGCTGCATCTAGAATCGCCACTAGCATACAGAACTACCACATATGTTATATAATTACAAGCCGCATGCAACATACATGCTGTTTGACTCACTTTGCCTGCTGCGCATGTCTGGCATAGGCGTGTCTTTGCTATCGTGTCAACTGCCAGGTATGAGCCGGCTGCACATGGCACTGCTGTGATGCAGTAGTGGGGGAAGTTAACATCGCTGTCACTGGTGGTGCCACTGGGGCAAGCCATGCACTCCAGCCTGAACTCCAGCGATTTCCGCAACCACAGATCCAGTGGGACACACTGCATGACATTGCAAGCACAAGGGCATCAATTCAAGCTGTCGAGCCACAGCAGCACGCATGGGTATGGATTGCATGCATGGCGAATATATATTTGGCAGTCCAGCCTGCTAGCTAAAGCTCCACACACATTCTTGGTGTACTCACCACATGTGCCTAGTCCAACTTGCTGTTTGCCTGGCACAGGACAGTAACATTCAGTCTTGCCAGCGTTTGCCACCATCTCGCCTGGGCATGACCTGCAGCTGGTGGCATTGATGGCTGCGTTCCCTGCAGGGCACGCTTCACATGTACCAGCATCTGTGACGTAGTTTCCTGCTGGGCACACAGCTGCTAAAGCCGCGGAAACTGCAGTGGCAGCAGCAGGAGGCCGGCAGCAAAGATGGACAACTGAGGCACTGGGAGTAGGTTGCATGCAAAAGCTGCAAACAAGCATCTCGAAATTCTGCTTGCAAGTAGCTGCAACATTGCATGCATCCTGTAATTGACGGCGCTGGCAGCATGGGCAAGAGAATGGCAGGCACAATGATCCTGACAACAGCACAGCAACTCTTAACAAAATTGTGACTGCAACCAACCTTCAACCAATTCTGATGTACAGCTAATGTACATCTATGCCCATCATACTCACCACACGTGTCCTGGGCCTGGCTGGCATGCTGGCCTGTAGGGCACAACGCGCATGTGGCTGCGTTCACTGCTGTTGATACCCAGCCTGTTGCACAGGGAGTGCAGCTTGTGCCGTCTTTCATGTAAAAACCCTTTGGGCAGGCTGCAAAAAGCAGAAAAGTTTGCAGGAGCAATACAGATCAGACAACAGTTGGCGCAAAGTAATGATGATAGTGGTGGTGGTGGTGGTGGTGGTGACTGCAGCAGCTCGCTGACAAGTTCAGCTGCAGCAGCAAACACAATCAATGGTTGGCGTGACACCTTGGCAACCACTGAGTGCAAGCACCTGACCTCCGCTAGGCAGCTGTTGAACATGCAACCAGCGGCCTTGTCATTCCACCATTGCCTGCAAGCACTACTCACCGCATGCAGTAGCGTTCACCGACACCCATAACTCTTTGCAGAACAGCCTGTCTGCGCAGCGTTGAGTACTTGGCCAGGGCCGTTGCAAGGTGCGCATGTGTTTGACTCAGGAACAGCGGCACAGAAACCAGCAGCACACTTGGTGCATGTTGAGTTCGTTGACAGGTAATAGCCTGCAGGACACAAGCAGGGCTCCCCAGGAGCTGTGGCACTGAACGGAGGTGTGCATGTGCACTGCTGGTAGCCGTCATCTGCGTCGGTTGTCTTCGTTTCCCTGTTGCCGCATGTCCGGCAGCTGGCAGTGTCATCTATGCTCCGCCCGTAACCATTGTTGAAGCTGCCAGTTGGGCAGGCTGTGCAGGTGCCAGTGGGAATGCCTGCAGGGCTCTTGGGCTGGTAGTAGTTCGGCTTGCACACTGCAAAGCAGAAGACAGTTTGCAGACAGGCACAGCAGCACGTGAGGCTGGCTGCAAACAAAAGCCTTCTACACTAAGGGTGTGAAAGCCACCAGACCCACGGGCCGCTTGCTGCAGCAACAAGAGCAGATGCTTTCATTATTGTGTGGATAGTAGGGGTGGCAAGCATGAGCCGGCACGACATGGCATGCAATCACATGCCACACGTACAACAGTCTTGCAGCAGGACATTAGTGAGTTCACATGCAGCATGTTGCGATGCCATTATGGTTACCGCCTGCCATGTGCTCTTGCAGGAAACTCACGGCATTGCCAGCGGCTTGCGGCCAGCTGCAGAGCAGCATTAGCATCTGGGCATAGACAGATGTCTTGGGCAGCGCTGGGCGTGCCATCAGCGCAGCGCTCGCAGATCTGGGAGTTGATGGTTGTTGACACGCCACCAGGTGGGCATGGCGTGCAGGCGCCATTGGGCATGAGGTAGAACCCCTTCGGGCAATCTGTCGAAGGGGTTAGCCACAGCAGGCAGAAACAGGAGCAAGTATGTCAGGTCAAGGCTTGGCACACAGCATATGCTGCCCATGTCAGAGTGTCCTGCAAGCTGTGTATGCACGCGCGTGCAGATTGCGGCCAGTTTGCTTCATGAAGTCACGGAGGCTGATGAATGTGCAGCCGTGCGCCACCACAGTGCCCAGCCTGTGCATGCTACACTGCTAGTTCTGGACTTGGATGAGCGCTCATCTTGCGCACGCGCAGCATTGGACTTACAGCATGCGCTGTCATTGCCTGCCACCCGCAGTTGATTTGCCATGCATACACAGCCGGTCCTTGCTGCATTGCCAGTCAGGTGGCGGTCCTTGTCGCACGCAACGCACTCCGCAGAGTTGGCTGTTGACACCTCGTCATCCCCGCATGACGTGCAGTTGTGCACCCCATCAACTGTGCTCCAGTGCGAGCCAGCTGGGCATTCTGCGTGCACAACAAGGCACACAGTTCCTGTCACTACGCTTGGCGTTGCAGCGTGCAGGACAGCCCCTTCAAGCTGCTTGCACATAGCTCCTGCAAGCCACTGGTGTCCAGCGCGGCTATAGTATGAGCAGCTGCCCCCTGCTCTATCCTGGGCAGCCCTTGCTTTCTAAATTACCACGTACAGGGCTGCTTTCACCCTTCTGACGCTGCCTGTGCGCTACTAGTTGCTGCAGCAGTTGCTTAGTTGCAGCACTTGCTACTAGTTGCTTGACAAAACTGCTCACCGCAGGCGGACCGATCTGCTGTTGCCACGGAGTTGCCAGGGCATTGGCTGCACTGACCACTGTTGGGCTTGGCTGCCACAAGACCAGGCACACATTTTGTGCATGTCTTGATGCTCGGCGTCTCGTTCAGTGCTTTGTAGAAGTGTCCCACAGGGCACTCTGCAGCAGCAACACAAGCATTCATAACACACATCACGGCAGCACAAGGGAGGCATGCACAGCATTGCTTCAGGTGAGCTGCATACAACCACCTTCACTCGTTATCAAGCCCCTCTGCCATCATGCTGAGCACTGAGCAGGCTGGTGGTTTGCTGCTACAAAAGCCAGGACCAGGGTATCTAATGTTCTTTAGGCATGCTTACCGCACTGTGTGCGGCGTACGTTGGGCTGCGTACTTTCCCCACACGCGAAGCAGCGGGTGGCATTGATGAAGTACGACACCTGGCTGCCACTGCAGGCGCTGCACTGCCCACTTGTCATGTATGTGCCTGGCGCGCATCCTGCATATGCTGTCGTGCACTGCGTGCACATGCCAGACATGCTGATTGTGCCATTGCTGCAGGTGGTGGTGTTCGTTGTGGTGTTGGCTGGTGCTGGTGAGGATGAAGGTGATGCAGCAGTGGATGCAGCAGGTGCCTGCGTTGTGGCTGCAGCCACAGCAGAGCAAAGCAGCAAAAACATCACAAAATCTGCATGTTAAATAACTGTCTACTTGTATTCAGCTGTTCTTGCAACCTTAAGCACATGTGCTGGACATGCAGCAGCAAGGCAGAATCTGAACAGTGCCTGTGGTGATGGTCTTTACCTGCAGCTGCTGCTCCAGTCCCCGCGTGGCACAGCAGAGCCAAAAGAGATACGATGATACAGTAGCTGCTCATGATGAACGCATAGGTGCTTTGCGAAAGATGAGGCAGTCGATGGCTAGCGTTCGGTCACCCGCTGATTATGCTATGCTCTCATCTAGCTAATATGCAACGCAAAAGACAATACTATGCTTTGACTTCAGGTCAGTCGCCTACGACATCTGCGTGAGCTGGCATACTGCTTTTTGAACGACTAGGGTTCACGTGTTATCAAAGCGCTCATTGTCTGCTGTATTTGGTTGCAAACACGCTGCTTCAGCTGTTTTTTGTGCTGTACATGTAACCGTAAGCAGCATCGCAGTTGGCCTTACAGCATGCAAAGCATCAGCATGACTTCACTACTGTTGGGTTATAACCCAACTGGATGGGCCAGCTCAATGGTGCAGGATGCCTGAGAATCGGTTAGGTTGTTGCGTACTGGTTATTGCTTCAACATTGGGCGATGGCAGGACTGTAAGCACAACCAGCAGGAGCACAAAAGGTAGATGCGGAGGCATCATACAGATCTTTAACAGGCCTTACGGTTGATGTTGCAGCATGCACATAATAATTTTCATTGCACTCGAAATTTGGAAACTCTGCTTGTGAGACGTTGCTGGGCATGGCACCGAACTCCTGGGCTTCACTAACCAGGCGCTGGCAGTGACTGCCGCAGGCACAGTGCTGGGAACGTCAACAGTGTCACCAGGTGCTGTTCTGAGTCAGAACTTCTGACAGTCCCGTAACACAGCGCTGACAAAGTGTAAACTGGCGCACACATCAGACATATACGTGTTTGTGATGCAGCGTTCGTCGCTCAAATGAGCTAGCTATAGCTACCAGGAACTGCACCTCTGCTGGTTCAGCTGTTGTGTCTTGGCAACCCTCCTGAGCGCAAACAAGCTCACATAGAGTCAAAGTATTACACTGTTGCAATATCAAGGCATAGTTTCACAGATAGCGCTTCCTGTGACTTGCGGCTCGGCTCTTGGGCGGGGTGCGAAGTTCAACCATGGGCAAGATCGAGAACCAGTACGTCGTAGTAACAGGAGGTGAGTTAAAATATAATAGCAATGAAGATGGACGCCCAGTGCACCGCCGGGGTCGCCTCGAATCCAGCAACCACCCACCTGCTGGTTGACCCCATGGCTTGCAGCTTCCCTTCGAAGCGAATACACGCCATCATGCTCAACCAGTGTCTCTGCTGAGTTTCCATAGATCTGGTTGTTGTCAGGACCATGTGCAGCCGAGCAGTATTGCTCACCACTACTGCTGCTGCTGCTGCTGCTGTCACTGCTGTTGTTGACACCTGCAGGCACGCGTGGAATTGGGCTTGAGGTGAGCATGAGCATGGCACTGCTGCACAGCTGAAATGTACTTTAATGGCATAGCAACGGCATCATGCCTTCTGATAACAGTGCAGATGCTCGCCGTACTTCTGTGACATGCATGTCTGTCCTGTCCTGCTGCTGCGCAGTTTGTTGCGCAGCTGCTGCAGCAGGGCAACACAGTGCTAGCCACAGGCAGGGACCCTGCTTCATCCCCTGGGCTGCAGAAGCTAGCAGAGAAGTATGCAGACAAGCTCATCACAACAAGCCTGGAGGCATCAGACCCCAACAGTGTTGTGAAATGGGCAGCAGAGTTGAAGGACAGCGGCCGCATACCTCACGTAGATGTGAGTGACATGCTGTGCTGTCAAGAACGCCTCTTGCTATCTGTATGTGCAAATTGCAATTTAATGATGGTGCCTAGGCGGCCTGTGGAGAGGTACCAGTCATGCGGCAGTTGGGCATTGAGCTCAATGCCATCCTCCTACACCAACTGTCGAGGCATTTCTTATCATGCAGCCTCTCGCTGCAGTCGGCACGTGGCGGCACGGCAGTAGCATGCAGCTTGCTGCAACCCAGTGATACACAGCACTGACCGCTGCGCTTGCCCTAACTGCTGCAGGTGCTGATCAGCAACGCTGCTGTGCTGCTGGACAGCGTTGAGGAGCGGCTGCAGGACTTTGACCCTGAGCGCTTCCTCAAGACCATCAGCACCAACACGCTGGGGCCAGCCATGGTGCTGCGCGAGCTGCTGAAACACGTGAGCAGACGCAAATCATGCTATCAGCGCGCATACATACAGCAAAGGACATTGATTGCGGCATGAGCATGTCAGACCCGTACACGTTTCATGGTGCTGTAACCAGCTGCAGGGGTGCTCCAGCAGCCAACCTGGTCACCACAGTATCAAGCGCAAAGACACCTGTCACGCGGGCTGCTGAACGTTTGTATCACAGGCCATATGTGCATGCTGATTCTTTGGCTGCTGCAGGGCTTCCTCGGAGGGGAGCGTCACAGCCTGGTTGTCCATGTCAGCTCACTAGCAGGTGAGCTGATTGCTGCTGCTGCATGGGCAGCTCGCTGAAGTGTGCTTGTGGATGCACTGTTCGTGTTGCGTTCATGCATAGATTGCCCTGTGCGCTGGGTCAGTACGTTGCCGCATGAGCTATGCATGAACGCAACACGAACAGTGCATCCACAAGCACACTTCAGGTCAAACATGGGCATCGTGTTGCAAGGGGGGGTTGCTGACTTCTGTTGAATATGTATCTAGTATATGGCTGCTGTGGCAACCTGTGTTGCAGGGTCCATTGGCGATGAGCTGCTGCAGGGCGTCTACCTCTACACGTACAGGTAAACATGCACCAAACCAGGGCCTGACCAACCCCGAGAATACTCACTCCAGTGGACCTGGCAAGTCTCAGCAGCCCAGCTGCATTTTTTGCTGATACCAGGCCTCCTGCTGCTTTTGCATTTGGCTGAAGACCTGGTAGCAACTGGTGCCACTTCAACACCCAACCACTGCTACCTGCACTGCCACATAGTGTTACACCACAGTACCAGGCAATTTCCAGACTTGCGTATGCCACCAACCAGGTCCTTGCGCGCTGCTGTGGCTGCTGATGTTGGCTTTGGGTGCAACTGCTGCAGGGCGTCTAAGGCTGCACTGAACATGATAGCAGTGACATCATCTAGGGAGCTGGCAGACAAGAACGTAACATCTGTCGTGCTGCACCCAGGTGGGTGGGGCACAAGCAGTGCATGCTTCAGTACGTGATGCTGGCAGACACAGCAAAGCAGCGTCCGGCACCATGCTGGATGCTGGATGTGCAGAGAAGTGCTGCCTGCGTACTGAAGCAGCTTCCATTGCAATGTGCACATTGCACACTACATTGCGCACGCCCAGCCTGAGCAGCACCTGGTTGATGGCAGCACTCTGCTGATTCATTGTCAATGGAACATACTCTGAACAGTATCTGCTGCTGCTGCTGCCACCTCAGGTGCTGTGCGGACTGACATGAACCCTCGTTGGGACCTGAGCATCCCTACTTCTGAAAGCATCACAGCCCAGCTGAAGATCCTGGAGGGTGCCGAGCCGGTGCAGTCACTCAACGGCAAGTTCTACTCGTACACAGGAGAGGAGCTGCCGTGGTGATCAGGCTGCTAGGCAACAGCGCAGTCGCAATCATCACAGTGTGCTGGCAGGCTCAGCCAGCGGTAGTACCGCTTGGGTGTGGTGGGTGTACTGCCAGCCCCTGAATGGTTTTGTGTCGCACTACTGTACCTGTTTTCTTGGTTGCAGCAGGCAAGTCCACGATCAGAGCCTTGTATTGCCGGAGAGGCTATGTGGTTCCTTGATGTGCATCGGCGATTAGATGATGGCGGTCCAAATGGCAAGTTGCAGAGATTTTGTTGGTGCGTGTTGCTTGCGGACAGCCGTGTTCTGCAGCAGCTACACTGATATCTACAAGCTTCATCCGCATTTCATGTTTGTTATGGCGCCGTTGGAGTGCGTCTTCAGGGCGCTCCTGCTTGCTGTGGCCTGGCCAAGTGAACCATGTCATTGACACCTGGTGACCAGACTCAGTGACAGCTATGTTTGACTACATGCTCCAGGGCCTGCGGTGGCCGCAGTTTGTGCACGCACACGTGGGTGCAGCCGTGGTGCCTTTCGCTTCACCATTAACCCCGCTGCCCTCTTGATCACTCCGACAGGATGCGTGTCTCTGTGAACTCTTTGAGGAGCGTGCCTGCTGCACGCAGCAGCAATAGCACACCATGCTTCAAAAGTGCAAACACTACGTTATCACGCTCTCGGTGCGATACCGTGATTGCTCGGGCAGCTTCGTCCTCAGCAACGAAAGACTTCACAGGGCTATCCTCGCTAAGGTTCGGCAAGCCTACATCATCAGAGATGCTTGATCTGATGAACGAGTGGACCAGGTGAGGACAGCACAGTGCAGATCCACGCGCCCTGTCACACAGCAGGCCTCAGCCCTACCGACACGCCACCCAGCCAAAGGCATGCACGCATTCATCAAACATGCATCTCCAAGACACTGTGGATGGCTTTGATAGTCGTCAGTCGCTCCTGTACGAGCGTTTGCAAGTGCAGCCTACAACATCAGAGGGTCTGCTGCACTTGCTTGATCATTGCCATGTCCTGTGTGCAGCAGGCAGCTGCTGTTGACATTGCAAGGCTTTTATGTTGGCTGGTGTCAGCAGGAATGCAGTAATGTGCAGTTGAGGATGAGAAGCTACCTAACAGCAGTGATTGGTGGTGCTGTTGTGCACAACAGCAGTGGCATGTACAGGGCAGTACAACCACCATGCAGCTCACAATTCAGCTACTCTGCTGATGTTGCTGCTGCTGTTGACAGCCGTGACTGCAACCACGAGTATGCTGGTGCATCAGTCAGTGCGCCAAACTTGCCAGCTGGTGTGCAGAATGGCGGGTTCATGATCACAAAGACCAGGAAGCAGGTCGGCAGCGGGCAGGAGGTCTACAACGCAGCAGTAGCTGCAGTCAAGAACTGGTCACACATACAGCTAGGTGAGCCTATGAAGCGCAGACCCAGGCTTGCTGTGTCGGCATGTCCACAGCAATAGGTGCACACGTAGCTGGCACAGATACGTGCTGGCTGTCTGACAAATATGCAGCGATGTGCTTTAGGCACTTCTGGCAGCTGAACATGCCAATATGGCAGTGTACCCTAGACCATCGCAGTGGCTGGCCATGGTGAGACGCAGTTGTTCAGCACGTCAGCACCTACCATGTGTGCCCTTTCTTCTGCAACGCAACCCCCACTGCAAACTGTTGTGCAAGCTGGAACCGCACCATCACCCTCGCCATGCAGGTGGGCGCCACCATGCTTCAGTCTCATCCACTGAGCAATCTATTATGCTAGTTGCACAAACTCGCTTGCAACCTGTTGTGCAGGCTGGAACTGCACCACCAACCCTGCAATGAAGGTTGGCGCCACCATTTGCAGCGCCACGCAGACAGTTGTGCCCTGGAGCGTGCTGCCTGCGCGCGTCACATACATGAACGAGGGCTCAGAAACGTTCGATGACGGACCAGGTGAAGCACGCTTCGGTGCTGACTGGCTGTTGAAGTCACGATGTAACTCATAGTAAGCAGCATGCAGAGGTATTATAAAATCGGACTTTGGGGAAAGTGTGCCATACATGCCGTTGCAGCACTGGTAGTATAGAAAACACAGGGTTGTTGCATGCAGTAAAGAAATTCTCCCTACCCGAAGCAACAGCATGTTACCGCTGTACTGCAGATGCCTTGAAATACGTGCTCCCTGCTCACGTGCGCTGTTCTTGTTGTGTCTGCTCCTGCAGGCAAGCGCTTTGCACTGGGCATGTGCTCACTCAACGGCCACCAGCTTGCAGGAGAGGAGCGCTTTGCAGTGGAGCTGCACGCAGACGGCTCAGTCTGGTGAGTGGCAGAGCAAGCCTACAGTCGACAGTTGGTGCTGCTGCAAGAGCAGCGTGCAGTAGGAATGCGCTTGTGCAGCTGAGCTGCTCGCAGGCAGTGCGTCTCAGTCTGTTGAGAGGCAGGGTGCTGCTGTGTGTTGCGTGCTGGTATATGTTTGGGGCGGGGGGGAGGGGGGAGGTCGCGCTGTTGCTGGCTGCCTCGCACTGGTTGCTGAGGCAAGGGCCAGTTTGCAGGAGAGGAGCGCTTTGCAGTGGAGCTGCATGCAGACAGCTCAGTCTGGTGGGTGGCAGAGCAACCCTGTGTACTACGTGACGTTGAGGTGTTGTCCTGGGGGAATCGTGTCTGGATCGCCTGGCCTGCTGGTTGGTGGGGCAATGGCTAGCTTGCAGGAGCGGAACGCTATGCAGCTGAGTTGCCCGCAGACAGCTCAGGTTGGTGAGCGGCAGAGTCATCCTGTGCGTTGGATGCTGGTGTGTAATGGCGGGCCTTGCTTTTGCCTCACTGGGTGGTGAGGCAAGGGCCAGCTTGCAGGAGAGGAGCGCTTTGCAGTGGAGCTGCACGCAGACGGCTCAGTCTGGTGAGTGGCAGAGCAAGCCTACATTCGACAGGTGGTGCTGCTGCAAGAGCAGCGTGCATCAGGATAGCATTTGCGCAGCTGAGCGGCTTGCAGGCGGTGCTTTCAGTCGGGAGAGTGATCCTGTGTGTTGAGTGTTGCTGTAAGCTGGTGGGGGGGGGGGAAGGGACGGCGCTTGCGTGGTTGCTGTCGTCCTCACACTGGTTAGTGAGGCAATGGCTAGCTTGCAGGAGAGGAACACTATGCAGTTGCTCGCAGACAGCTCAGGTTGGTGAGCGGCAGAGTCATCCTGTGCGTTGGTTGCTGGTGTGATATGGCGGGGCCTTGCTTTTCCCTCACTGGTTGGTGCGCTGCTCTGTTGCTTTGCCCTTTGTACCAGCTTGCATTGAGCCAGTGATTGGCTGCAGCCTCATATGCTTCATGCATGCCAACAAGTCAAGCTTGTCTTTGTATTTATGTATTGTTGTGCTGCCGCAGGTATGATGTGTTCCTGTTCTCCAAGCCAGACACGCTGTTGGCTTTGGTGTCACTACCTGTGGTGAAGATCATGCAGATCCGCTACGTGAATGACTCAGCATCTGCTGTGGCAGCAGCGGTCAAGGCCTGAGCGTGCTGTCGGGACTTTGCTTTATACGTGAGCAGCAGCGTCTGAGCAGCAGCAGGGAGCACAGCTGTACTCAGCTGTACTGCTGGAGCAAGCAGGCGTCCTTGGGCGAAGCAAGCAACAGCAGGTAGTAGCAGCTGCGGATGGGAACAGCAGGACGTGGAAGTAGAAGTAGTATGCTGGCAACGCATGCGCAAAACTCAAGTTCCCTTGCCACAAGCTTATGCAGCACGGTTGTCGTGGTGCCAGTGGTTTGTTGAGCTGCACCCACTGAACGCTGCGTGCTGTTAGCCGCTACAGTAGGCTACTGTATGCCGACTCCGCATCCTTACTAGCCTACTAGGTCCAGCGGTTATTACGGCCACAGTGTTTTGTGTGCCTGACTGTTGTTTGTGTTTGATTTCCCCAAACACACAAATGAACAGCGGACAGTCAATTGGCCTGGTGGAATCCGCCTGTTTTGTTTGTGTGCACACCTGTGCCAGGTTGCTTACAGCCGGCTTTGTGTTGCTCTGGTGCTGATCTGGTATGATCAGGCATTTGTGCCTTGTGCATTTCCATAATATCAAAGCTTATATCTGCTCTGTTTGCCTTCCAAATCATCAAGTCTGGCCCCGGCTGCACTGAACTGTTTGATGGCGCCTCATCACAAAGTGGGGTCTTCCTTTGAGTTTCATGTTGTATTTGGTGTTGAGGCGTCAAATTCTCTTGGGATGTTCTTGGCAAACTGCCGTATGCTTTTGGTGTGATGACGCATACTGTATCACTGGTTTAGGGCATATCTCATACCAAGGATGCCACGGTTTTGTATCCTCGCTTGTAACAACACAGAGCACCAAGGTTTCAAACGTTGATCTCTTGATCAAAAAAGTTCCCCACAAGGCCGCGCAGCGCTGATTCGCCAGCCGCCCACGGGACGCCTCAGTACGCCACGGCAGGCGGCCAACGGCAGCAACAAGCACTGCACAACCCACCACACTGCACAATCTATACCTCGACAAAACCATATGAACAGCCACGCCACGGTGGCACAAGCCTGTAAGCTTGAAGCCCTTTGCCAGCAGCTCGTTGGCTGCTCGACAACAGGCAGCAGGACCCACATGGACCATGTCACGCCACGCACCACTAGCCTAGTACCCGGTACCTCGGAGGTTCATCATGGCATGATGGGTTGGCCTGGAACTGGGTAAGGTCGCCGCCTTGATCTACCGTAGGACCTCAATCCAACACTACTCCGAGTAGTTGAGTCAACGTTGGGTATCCAATCAAAACACCACAAGAGCATGATAAACCAGTAAGGCAAGGGTTGCTGTGCACAAGTTGGCACGGCAACATTCGACCCAACTCTTGCAAAGCAGTATGCAGCCGCTCAGCAACTTCACATCCAGCCTTCCTGCACAACCGTACACCCGGCCGCAATGGCCACACTAAGTATCAACTGCAGTCGATCGCAGTTGACATTGGTGATGATATCACCACTGCCCTCTCCCTACAGTACATAACACTGCGCCTTGGAATATATTCCGTGCTGCAGTCAACACTTGCCACAAGCGGCGAGTCCACCCCAGGTGCACAACTCAACAACAGTCTCTCAACAACTTTGCATGCCAAGTCAACACGTGTACAAGCCAACACATGTGTGATACACAGCCAGCCGGTGTGCAACGTTGCAACGCTGAACCATTAACGCCCCCCAAAGCAGCTTCAATACACTGCATGCTACATGCTGCAACAATCCTAGCCCATCACAGCACAACTGCCAAGCACTGTACAGGCCATCACCTGCATGCATCAGCTCGCACCTGCTTGAATGCGCATAGAAAAGCAGCTTAAGGCCTATGCAGCGTCACAGATCAAGTTGCCCCTGATGCCAGACAACAATAACTATGCTTTGTGACACTCGTTGACATGCCAATTCACAGCAGCTTGGCAGCATCCTGCAGCTCCTCCTGTAGCTGCACAGCTACACCTCGCAGCAGCACACACTGGATGTCTATGTTTGGCTCTTCTGCGGGATCATCATACTCATGCATCTTATCTTCACTGCTCAGCAGCTTCAGCATCGTAACATTGCCAGAGTGCACGCCCCGCAGCGGCATGCGCAGCAGAAGGTGCTCTGGAACGCTCGCGTCATCAGGCACGGACTCAGTCAGGCCGCTAGGAGGCCCGCAGATGTGTACTGCAGGGATGCCGTTGCCGAGCCATGCGGCACTGTGTGGTGAACTGCTGTGGGTGAGCCCAGTGCTGATCCGTTGCTGCTGCTGCTGAGGCGAGTCAGAGGCTGCTGCTGCTGCATGATCTGCCATTGCTGCATCAACCTGCTGCTGCTGCTGGACTTCTGAGTCACTGCTCATCTCTATGTCTTGCGCGGCCGCATTATCACTAGCAGCAGCTGCTGCTCCTGCAACTGTAACTGCAGCTCCAGCGGCAGCTGCTGCGTCCATGTCGGCACCAGCTGCCCCCTCTTCCATCTCAACATCTGCAAAGCCACCATCTACTGAGCTGCTGACATCTTCACTGTCAGATGATGACAGCATCTCTGCCTCTTCCTCCTCCACAACTGCTGCTGCTGCTGCTGCACCGTCTTGCTGCTGCGCTACCGCAGGAGATGTCTCTTCGCATTCTTCGGAGCTTTCTTCCATGCTACCAGATGAAGCAGTCGCATAGCCTGGCTGTGCTTCCTGTGAGGCAGCCTCAAGCACCACAGGCCCCCCATCTGCTACAACATCTAGACCTACTATTTCTGCAGCATCTGCACCTGCCGCTGCTTCTGGGCCGTCTTCACTGTCTGATGCTATGTCTATGACGCCATGCTGCTGCTGCACTGCTGCTGCTGCTGGCATGTCCACTAGTGGCGCCTGCTGAGGTGTGGTGAACCTGAGGGCCAGCAGCACAATGCCAGCAACAAACGGCAGTCAAACACCAGGCTGTGGCGCAGCGCAGCCAGCACTGCCAACATGGCCTTGAACAACATGAGCCGCACCACTGAACTGTCATCTCTTTGTTGGCGCTCAGCATGCCGCCACAGCCATGAATGTCTGCATTTGCATATACAAGTTGCCTTTCTCAGCTACATGCATGACACAACTTCACTACCCTACTCTTCTAATCAACCACCACCCAGCCGTGCTCACCTAAACCACACTACAGGCCGCATGTACCACCCTTGCTTCGCTCTCGCCTCCCGCTGTTGTGCATCCAGAGGAGCAAACTCCGCCCACTGCACCCCAACGCCCTCTCGCTGCTGCAGCACTGGTGGCAGCTGCCCTGCAGCTACTGCAGCTAGCACCTGATCCAGCGATGTGGCTCCATCCAGCGCTGCTGCTGCAGGGTCATGTTTCAGCGCCAGAACCTGCCGAAGTCTTGGGTCATCGAAACTGCCACTGAGCGTGCTGCTGCTGCTGGTGGTTAAGGCGTTGTCAGGTGCTGCTGCTGCTGCTGGGTGCTGGCCCAGCAGCAATGCTCCAGCTGCCAGGGGGCAGGTGAAGTGCCCAACACGCGAAATGAGCACTTCACGAACCAGCGCTGCACATGCAACAAGCCGCAGCAATCAAGTGACAGCACTTCAGGACGATACACCAGCCTCGAACAGCACGGTACATGCAAAAAGCCGCAGCAATTTAGCAACAGCACTTCAAGACAGCACGCCAGCATCGCACCGCACGGTACATGCAGCGATGCAATGAGTAAGCATACTGGTACATTAGGCATGCATGTGAACACAGAACAAGGCAAGAATGCTGCCCGTAGCTCTGCTGCAGCTGAGCTGCCCATGTGCGCACTTCTCAAGTTCCTCTCACCACATTCCAACCTTTCCTTTGCTGCAACCCCGACTGGGCCAGGCTATGTCTGCTGCGCGCACTAATGGCGCACATACAGCAAGCCGCAGCAGCCAAGCAACAGGCTGTGCGCTCTTTCCGAGCCTCACCTGTGGTGCGTGCGCTGTCCTGCTGCCCAAACCACTCCAGCTGCTTACTGTCAATCGCGTGCCGCGCTGCCTGCTTTGGCTCCAACTCATGATCAGCAGCAGCAGCAGCAGCAGCACCAGACATGGCAGTGGCACTGGCTGCCCCACTGCCCTTGGCAACTCGACCCACTGCACCTCCTGCTGAAGACGCCGCTGCAACTCCTGCTGCTGCCAACACCTCTCCACCTGCTGCTTCAGATGGCTCCTGGCTGCTGTGCTGCACATCTTGCTGCTGCTGCTGCCAGTGCTGCAGCCTAGTATCAAACAAGCTGCTGCCAGGTCCTGCTGCTGCCACTACTGCCTGTGCTGCGCGTGCTGCTGCCACAACAGCAGCTTGCGGCACCTGCTGCACAGAGCTGTACAGGCCCCTGCCTTGCCGTGCCTCTATGCGCTGTGCTGCTGCGTCTAGTTTGAGCAGCTCCTGCGGCACTTGGCTTGCAGGAATGTCACGCAGCAGCAGCTTGCCCCACGTGCTCTGATTCTGGTGAAGCGCCAAGTCCTGCAGGCACACTCAACACCACACACAAAGATACACCTGCTGTGACAAGGCAATATATCACACCTAGTACAGGCCTAACACTGTCCTCTTACAGCCAAAGCTTGCAAACTAACACAACGCACAATGCTACTTCTGTTTCCTTTCTAAAGCACACCTAGTGTGGGTTCAAGACCAGCCTCTTAGAGCCAAACCTTGCGGGCTACAGATGCCAACATTGCCGTTGGGCAGGATGGCAAACAATGCACAGTGCTACTGCTGCTCAATTGTAAGGCAGCACCTGGTACAGGTCCCAAGAACAGCCGCTCAACCCCGGAAACGTGTGTTCATGGACCTGTACCAGGTGCGGCTTTAGAATCACAGACGGCAGTAGCACTGTGCCTGGACTGGCAGTCGAAGCAGCAAACCAACACAACGCAAAGTGCTACTGCGGTTCTGGAATGGGGTGAGGGGTGAGAAACCGCACCTGGTACAGGTCCATGAACAGCCGCTCAAAGCTCAGGCTTTCAATCTGTTCATAATCCAACCCAACACACGGTGTTACGGCTTGCAACCCCACGCGACTTTAAAAGCACACCTGGTACAGGTCCATGAACAGCCGCTCAAGGCCCACGGAGCTCCAGCCAGCCAGAGAGGCAGCAGCCTGGGGGATGCTCTGCAGCTGCATGCCGGCAGCAGCAGCAGCGCCGCCGCCCCCGGGGGGTCCAAACAGCAGCGCTGCAGCAGGCGCGCAGCGCGCCACTAGGTACTGACGGTGCTCTGCGAGCTGCACATCAACCTCGCAGCCTTGAGGCTGCAGGATGGACAGGATTGGGGTGTCACACAGACGCCAGATGAGACATTTGAATGTGCAGGAAGAAAACCAAAGGCATTGCGGCAACTACAAGCCGTTCAAGCCATGTGCATAAATGTCTGCTATTCAGGTCAATGCGCCAGAAGCGGAAAATGACTGCCGTGCACAGCATGTCTGCCAGCAGTCAGATACTGCTGAAACGCATGGCAGGCAGGGAGATGCAGCGCACCCCCGCTCCCTGCTGCATCACCGCCTAGACATTCTGCAAGCAGGTGCCACACAAGCCAATGCAACGCTGCTTGTGTACCAACCATGAGTCCTGTACACAGCACTCTTGCCCCTGCAGCAATGCCAGTATGTTGATGTCTATCTTGCTGCCTGCAAATCCTGGTGCTGTGTGCTGTTGCTGGGATGCAACCTGTCGCTGCTACGCTCTGCTGCTTCAGCCATACCTGCAGCACCGCCACTATGTTGATGTCGTTCTTGCCATCGCTGCAGTGCGGCGAGTAGTAGTTGGGCTGAAACGCATGGTCGGCCTTGCAGGACAGCAACAGCAGCAGCAGACATGCGAGTCGCAGGCACGCCTTGTCAACTGCAGATTTAAACGGTATGAAGAGCCCATAAATTGCTGGTAATGCATGCGCATGCAGCTTCTACGACGCATGGCTACAAACAACACAAGTGCTGCTGCAATGTGTTCGCATGTGGCAGTGGAGCAAGATCAGCAAGAATGAGGCGCGCTCTTGAACAGGGTGTACTGCAAAGTGCGCCACCACCGACGACTGTATGTTGCAGTGTGTCTCGCCATGCATCATCCGCTGCAATGCACTTGCAAAACAGACAGTTGCTTTATGTTCTGACAGCACCAGCAGTTCCCCACAACTGCCATCTACAGCCTGCTGACTGCAGTGTGTCCCAAACAAGCCCATCTGTGCCAGCCGTTTTGGAGCTGCCTTTGTCAGCAAATACTCTGATAGTTTTAGACGCTTCAGCAACAGCAGGTACAGTGGTGTCCTGCAAGCAGCTGCTGCTCACCCAGTAGGTCAGGTCATCTGGCATGCCATCACAACCGCCGTCTGTGTAGACTGCTGCAAAGCGCAGTGCATGTGCTGCTCTGCTCGCTGACAGCTGCTTGTAGGTGCGCTGCAAGTCAACGCGTTGACTTCCTGCAGACTGCAAGTCAATGTGACCAACAAATGCGTGGTCAGCAGAGTAACATCGCAGGTAGGTCTGCACACACAGCTGCTGTGTTACAGCCAACTGTGCGAAGAACAACGGTAAGAAGCTGCAATTAGCTTCGCTGATGAGTGCTGTGGCAAGTTTGCATGCATGAGCTAGCGCGCATGCACGATTGTGCGTGCACACAACCAGGGGGGGGATAGAGTGCTTCCCAGGCTGGCGTACCCCACATGCCCTCTGCCAACGCTCGCAATACAGCCCTTCCGCATACATTCAAGCTCACCTGAATGTACAGGCCAAAGTCTTGCTGCAGCAACGGTTGCCAGAGAGAGTTGGCATTCACTACTGTTGCGAGTGTGCTGCTAGCCAGTGAACACGAGCATAGCGACCGGGGCTCCAGGCGCGACAAGATCGCATGAAGAGCAGCAGCATCAAGTGTGTGATCCATACTGGAGCAAGGAGGGGACAAATGCCAGAGTGCCGCGCACTGCTCTCACTGGATGCACCGCATGCTGTCTGTGCTCGGGCTCTCACACGTGCAATGAATCAGACGTTCTTCGTTGCAGGCCTGTTGCAGTTGCGGGGCAGTCAGCTTCATGCAAGGAACCCTGGTTCCTCCCTCCGTCGTATCAACTTCTTCCGAGTTCGTGGCAAATGGCGTTCAAACGACTTGGTCTAATGCAATTCTTGTGGCAGGTGTTTCAGAGTTTACGGTATGTATTGAACCCGTTGTCTCACACTCAGCACAGGCCACAACGCGTCCACCTGCAGAGCAGTGAGCACCAGAGTCAAGCCCTGCAGCAATGGCTGCAGATGGGCCAACAGGCTGGGTCAACATCCTGGCTGATGACTTCACAGCCACTGTATCCACCCGGGCCCTGCTGGCCCAGGCAGACTCACACCTGGCGCAGGTAACTGAGCCCATCATGGCATGGACGAGGCAGCATGTGCTGGTGCAGCAGCACTCAGGGTTAAATGGTGCCTTTCTGCGCTTTAATGTTCCTGCTTTTACATAAGAGCACTTTGGACGACTGCGAGTCCCCAATGAGCTTGCCTTCCTCTGGGCCCCACCCGTCAACAACGCCTGCTGTTTGTAATCGAATCAAATCCAGCGCGCTTCGCATCAGCAAAATCCCGCCCCATTCCCGTCCCATTCTGCCACAAGCATCAGCCATCACAGAAGTGGTGCAGCTGCTGTAGCTCATGTTGTCTTGTGCTGCTGCAGTTGGTGGAGCTGGAGATGCAGCTCAACCCCAGCAGCCCAGCAGTACGCCTCGACACGTCAGCAGCAGTAGCAGCAGCAGTAGTAGCAGCGCTGCGGCACGGCCCTGCTTACATGCTGCCAGCTGGCGATCGCCGCTTACTTGCCGCAGTGAAGTACCAGCTGGACTTTCTGGGGGTTCAGCTGCAGCCAGCAGCAGGGGATCAGCAGTATGTGGTCGTGCCGTCGTATGACCTGACAGTAGGCCATGTGTGAGTGCACCTAGTAATGCACCAAACAACGCACCTTACCTGTGATAAAGAGTTGTCATAGTCGCCGAGCCAGATGTTGCACACAGCACATGCAGCAATGCAGCTGTATCACATGTGGATCCTGCAGGGACTCTTGCCATGTATTCTGCTGGCACTGCATGCCACCTCTCCCCTGTCCATAGCATTCCAACGTTGGTGTGTGCTGCTGGCCTCCATTAACATGGTGTTAATGTTCGACATCTGCTGTTGGTGGTTGCAGGAAGTACCCACAACACTACAGCCTGCTGATGTACAGCAGTGCATCGCGGGGCTGGGCCAACAGAGCAGGTGAACCTAGTGCAACACAGCAAGCATTTATTTATGCAGCCGCCGTCTGTGTGAGCTGCCATGTGCAGCTGCTCCTGCCGGGCTCACCTGACACAGCATGCACCACACACTGCGAACGAGCATGGCTTGCTGTACATTCCCGTAGGTGTGAAAGAACAACACCATGCACTGCATGCTGCTTGTTCCCCAACTGCAGCCGAGTTTGCTCCATTTTCACGCTGTACCTGACACACTGTATTTGCTGTTCTGGCCAGGGGCTGATGACCCGCGCCCTCAGTTCCTCAAGTTCAACGAGCATGAGACCCCTGACGATATGAACAGCTTAGCATGCGTCATACGCTCAGAGTACACAAACATTGGTGAGCTCCTAGCTTGTCAACACCAGACATGCGGTGATCATTTCTGAATGTCCAGGCTGCTTGTGTTGCACGACTGCCATGCAAAACAGCTGGTGCAAGAGTGACCAGCACAGCACGCACATAACCTTGGGCATCACATAGATACAGCTGCTACACCACAGGTACCTACCTGTGTACATCTGGTTGGCCCAACAGTGGCACTGCTGTGTGTTGAGTAGTGGCACTGCTGTGTGTTGAGTGATAAGTACTGGTGGCAACGGCATGCAGCTGCATGGCCAGTACTAGCATGCAGCGGCCCTGCACCCAGCGATCGCCAACACGATACCCACATGCTGGTGTTTGCACTGCACCTGCTATACAGCAGAGACAGCACGTGCCATGCTTCAATGCTTCCGTTGCATGCTACGCGTGTAAGCGCATCATCATCCATGTGCTGGCCTGACTCATCCAGCCGCTAGTCTATGTGATACATGTGCTGCACATAACATGAACTGTTCTGCGTGCAGGTTCCAGCTGGTGTATGCCTGCGGCAGTAGACAGCCGCTGTTTGCGCGGCCTGAGCGCGTGTGCGCCATCCAGCCGCTGCTGCACAGCCTCACACAGCTGGCTGACGGGGCTGCTGCAGGCTGCCCTGAGCTGCACCGCGACAGCGTGGCAGTGTGGCCACCTGCAGCTGAGAGGTGCGGGGGCAGTGCAGTGCAGGCTCATGTGTGGTTTTGACAAAACGCCAGGCTGGCGTCTGCATGTACAAGCTTGGCTGGGCGGGGAGCATCAGCTACCCGCTCCTTAGGGCCTAATTTATGTTACAGTTGTTCCTTGTTCCTGTACCTGCCGTCTGACTGTCTGCTGGTCTTGTGGCTGCTGCTGCTGCTGCTGCTGCTGCTCCACAGGCCTGCTGGCTCCTTCTGCTGCATGCAGCTGCTGTCTGGGGGGCCCCTGGAGGCTGCCCTGCCTGCCCTGCATGCCCGGCTGGCTGGTGCACTGCTGGCCAGCCCACCCTACGAGCTCAGGTGGCTGAGCGGCTGCCATGACAAGGTGTGTAACATTGGACACTTCCAGCCTTGTTGCATGAGGTTAATGCCTTGAGCAATGTTGGCAGCCTGCACACATTATGCTGGTGTATAGCTTCTGTGACCAGTAATGGCATTGAATTCATGGCTGCAGCGTTGATGACACCATTTGCTGCTGATGTCAAGTGTGGCCCATGCAACACTTGCTGTGTGACAGCTGCCTGCTGTGTTGGCTGCTGCGGCTGTTGCAGGAGGCTGTGCTGCAGTTCATCACCGATCCATCCGACAGCTATGAGCAGCTGATGGCAGCAGTGCCTGGGCTGTCTCCCGACCAGGCTGACCAGCTGCTGGTGCTGCGGGGGCTGCTGGCCTGCAACATGCTGCAGCACTGCCTGCAGAAGCGACACAACGTGGACTTCGGCATCAACAGGTGGGGAGCCCTTTACACCCAAGATGGGTGCGACCTCAACAAATGCTGCTAGCATCTGTGTGCAAGCAGAGGTTCTGCGAGCCTTACACTGTCGGACAGTGTTCTGTCCCTGCCAGTGGCCGCTCTGTTGTTGAAATGTGGTACCCTGCTGGGCAAGAGCTCAGCAGCGTACATGTCACCACAAGCACGTGCTGCTGCCTCGCAGGAGCCCCACTGCCCGCAAGAAGCTGGCCGTCCCCTACAGGGCAGCCCACACGCCCTCAGAGCGCAGCGAGTTTGCCCAACCAGATGTGGCGCTGCTGCTGACGCACATCAGCTACTATGCTGACGGCCTCAGCATGCCGCAGTTTGAGCAGGTGCTGCAGGAGCTGCTGGGAATGGGTGACAACGCAAAGAGGGACCACTACAGGGGCTGGCTGCAGCTACTGCCGCCAGAGCGCATTGAGCCAGGTGCGGTTGGGTCAAGTGCATGGAAGGGGGGGCTGTTGTTCATGAGCTGGCCAAAGTTCACGCGGGATCTTTTCAACGGCCTGTATCTGTGAAAGGGCTGGTGGTTTACTGGGCATACTGCTGTCACATCATAGATGACCCATGCTCGTCACGGCTGTCGTGCTTTGACATGCCTGCCACAGCGGTGAAGTTTGGCATGTCTTTGTGTGCAACTCATTGCTGTAAGACCAGCTGAAACTTGCTTGCCCTGCTCTATGCCTGCGTTCACCTGCAGACGACCTCTCCAAGTTTGACTGCGTGAACAAGGTTGATCCCACCAATGCACAGCAGCTGGATTTGATGTGGCAACACCTGCGCTGCAACATGGCCGTTATCGACCTCTGGCTGAGCTACTGCCTGCTGCCAGACCAGACGAGCCAGTTCCCGCAGCGGCTCACCCGCAATGCATGGCACCTGGCAGACAATGCAGGTGGTGCCGTGGTGGGCTTCAGCGGTACAAATGACAACCACAGGCTGTTGCCGCTGCAGGTGCATCAGGCAGATGCATCGCACAAGCCACACCTGGCGGCTACGAATGGCAAGATGCTGGCCATGCTGCTGCAGCACGCTGGCTACACCACATTGGACAGGCAGGACCTCAGCAAGGTGCGCCAGCAACTGTTACAAATATGTTACTAACATGGCCTGCGACAGACAGTACGCACTGACATAGTATCTTCTAAGCTGCTGTGCACCGTGCGGCACGCTGCTGGTCTGCCTTCGCCGCAACCGTGTGCTTCCCCACAATTACTTGCAGGCCTTGTAGGTACGTGCTGTAGCGTGCCAGCTTAATACTGCATGTGCACTCTATGATGTGCCACGTCGCCAGACTGTCACATGTGCTGTGCTGCTGTGCACTGCTGCTGCACTGTCTGCCGCAGGGTGGCAAGCCTGTGTGGCAGCTGCTGCTGGACTTTGCGCTGCAACACAAGCTGCATGCTCTGCTGGACTGCGGGGCGCTGCTGGCTGGCACAACAAACAGGTGGGTAGCGACGCCCCATTAGCTGTGCAACATGCAGGTCATCCGACTGACAGGGGTGTGAGGCGGCTCCCATGGCCTTTGCAAACACGTGCACATGATGAGTTGGAAAAAACAGCAGCCGCTGCACGGTGCAAGTGTGGGGTCCCACTGGACCGTCCACTGGCAGTGCACTTTGCCTGATATAACACTAATGTTATATACAGTACTGCACAGTGACGGTTCAGTGATCAGGTGACATGTGAACCCACATCCCACTATCCTGTCTCAATAAGGATCATTTCACATCACACTCACTGCCCCTGCTGTCGCCCTCTGCTCAACCCTGTAGGAAGGCTGCACACTACGTACTGCAGCACATGGACACCAGCCGCTACCAAGGTGTCTGTTACGTTGACTCAGCCAGCTGTGAGTGGACCATCTGCGACAGCTTAGGCCGCAGCCTGCCCCGCCAGGCCTCCGCAGTGGCAGAGCGTGACGCGTTTGTCATCTTTGATGAGGCTCGCTGCAGGGGAGCTGATTTGAAGCTGACGCAGCAGGCTGTTGGGTTGCTGACGCTAGCACCTGGCATGGGCAAGTCGCAGCTAATGCAAGCAGCTGGCAGGCTGCGGCAGCTAGGCAGGGGCCAGACGCTGCGCTTGGTAGGGCTGCCAGATGTAACAGAGAAGATACTGGCAGCTAATGCAGTGCAGCTCAGCAGCAGCAGCAGCAGCAGCAGCGACAGCAGGGGTGCTAGCAGGAGCAGCAGCGTGACAATGCAGCAGGTGCTGCAGTGGGTGATGAGCAACACAGTGCAAGCTACGCTGCACGGCGTCACTCCCTGGGCGTCCCAGGGGCTGTACTTCACTTCCTGCAAGGCCAGTGCTGACATGGCTTTGCAGGAAGATGATCTGCTGCCTGCTGTGCTGTACGGCAGTAGCAAGGCGCCGCGGCCAGTGCCTGATGTTGTGGCTGGCATGATCAAGCAGTGTGCAAAAGGCTTTGAGCTGCGGTGCTTGCAGGAAGAAGACTCAGCTGCTGGGCCACCAGCAGCAGGTACAGCAGGTGCTGCCAGCACGCAGCTGCAGCTAGCAGTTGTGGCTAGCACCGCACACGTTCAAAGTCCCTCTGCTGAGCCAGAAGCAGTAGCAGCAACTAGTGCAGCAGGTACAGTGCAGCAGCTGCGGCTGCTGGTGCAGCAGATTCAGTCCAATGCCAGCAAGTGTGGCGAAGGGCACTGGGTGGTGGCAGGAGCAGGTGTGAATGAGGAGTGTGAGAGAGAGCTGGAGCAAGAAGAAGAGCAGGAGAAGGAACAGGAAGTGCAGGTGGCGCGTGTTGACGCAGCAGCAGAGCAGGACTGGCAGTATACAAGTGCATTGGCGGCAGCAAGCGCCAGCGATCTGTCGGCTTTCACAGGTATCTGCAGCTTATCCAACGCCATGCCGCTGCTGCAGACTAGCTGCGTCAGCAGCATCAGCTGGTCCAGCAACGTGTTCGTGACGTCCAACTTCATGCTGACCACAGCAGCTGCAGCAAGAGCAGTAGGCTGGGGAAGTGCTGAAGCAACCGCACGGGCTGTTGCACAGGCAGCCGCTGCTGGGCATTGCTTGAGCCAGCACCTTTGCCCTGTTGGCAGCATGCTGGCGTTCAAGAATGGCGACTTACTGCTGCTCTCAGAGCGTGAGGCCGAAGGCGTTCTTGAGCACCTGTGGACAGCAGCAGCAACTGGCAGCGGGGTGCCAGGAACAAGCAGCAGCAGCACGGCAGCGCTGCTGAGCTTGAGCTATGCTCGTCTAGCTTGCAGCGCGGCTGCTGCCGGCGCAGCAGCATCAACAGCTGCTGCACCTCTGACTGGCCAGCAGTTCTTAGTTCAGCCTCCGCAGCCGCCCATACACTCGACTCCTTCCGCACAGCTGCCTCAGTTAGTCACTGCACACCTGTTCAGTGGTGGCTCCATGTATGATGGTGACCCGCAGCAGCTGCAGCTGCTACACAGCATGGTCAGGGGCCGCAGGGAGGCAGCAGAGGCTCTGCTAGACAGCAGGGGCAGGCAGTCGCAGCTGCCACGCAGCGAGCTTGAGCTGGCGTGTGATGAGCATATGGCGGTTGCAAAGCGTGTCAGCAGCGGGGTGCTGGTGTCAGCAGCAAAGAGGCCTAAGGGATGAATTGTAACTGCTGCAGAGATCAGCAGCTGCAAAAGAAGCAGAAGACAATCATAACGTTGAAATGAGGGATCTTCGGTGCTGTGCTGTTGCCGCGCACTGCTCTCCGGATGTTGCAATCCTGCCGTAACAGCGGTTCAGTTCGTGTGCCTGCCTATAGCCAGCGCACCTGCCACCACACTTTGTTGGGTGTGCTTTGTCCCTGCTTTCCGGTGGCCCAAACATGTTGATCAGCGAACAGATGTTGGTGCTGACGTACGTTGTACGTTGTAACCCTTTTCACGTTGTATGGTGACCCCACAGGTGTTTGTACAAACCCTAAACCTGACATAAGCAGCAGAATGCTTAGCGCTGAGTGGCTGATAAGACTGCACGACTAGGTGTTTCCCGTGGCTACGCCACTCGCCAACTACATCGAAGACAGGTGCTTCTGCTCGCAAGTGTCGTGGTTGCATGTACAACACTGACAGGCAACCTGCTTCCAACTCACCAGCAACTTGTAGCTGCAGCTCACAGTATATGACACATGCCAGGACACAAATGTTGATTTCCTCAAGCACAGTGTTCCAGCGCCGAGTGTGAAGCTCAAACCCCAACGCCCTGGAACAGCTCATGGTACACAGCGTGCTTTGTGTACACCCCAGCTGCAATAGCCTCTGTTGCCGCACGGAATCCGGTTCCTGTTCGGTGTGGTGGTGGTTGCAGCAACCGCGGCAGCGATGGCCAGCAAGAGCACGCTGCACACTGCCCACCGCCTCATAAACAAAGGATGAGAATTCATCCTGACTTCAGACAACATTCCAGGCAGCCGTTTAGACGGTGTGCGTGGTGGTCACAACAGCAGCAATGGCACCAGCATGAAATGAACGCCGTGCGCGGCATTTTGCTGCTTGACAGACATGATGAAGCGATTCGAAAACTTCGTGTGTGCCTCAGAGCCTGATAATGCGTGTTCTGATCTTTTCGAAGCTCGCCTGGGGTTCAACGGCCAGGTCCTAAGCCAGGCTTCTGACGGACGGACGGTATTTCTTTTAAGTAATGGACTAGTGGTTACCCGTGGCTCCGCCACTCGCATCTGGCACGGAAGACAGGCATGGAGGTGCATTGTGTTGTTCAGGTGTGTTACATAAACAAAACGTGGCCAGCGGCTTGTTGCAGCATGTGACATTTGCAGCTACCGCAACCACTGCAGCTGCAGCATGATAGATTATAAATACATGCCAGAGCTCTAGGGCCGAGTTCCTCAAGCACACTGTTCCAGTGCCGAGTGTGAAGCTCAAACCCCGATGCCCTGGAACACCTCACGATACGCAACATTCTTAGTGAACACACCAGCTGCAATAGCCGCAGTAGCTGCACGGAAGCCCCCAACCACCAACACCTTGAGGGCACTCCAGATGCCAACCCGCGAGAAGGCAACATAAAACTGACCATGCGAGAACACAGGGCGAGGCAGGTACACACCTGCTGCCTTGAGGGTCTGCCCCTGCGCCTTGTTGATTGTCATGGCATATGCAACGCGCACTGGAAACTGGCGCCTGCACATATCAAAAGGCATAGCCTGTGCATCAGAGGGCTGCAGGTTCAGGCGTGGCAGCCACACCACTCGGCCCTTTGCAGGGCCTGTGGCCACCTTTGCCTCGATGAAGTTGTCCATGAGTTTCGTGACCACCATGCGTGTGCCATTCGCCAATCCTGCAGACATGTTGCGCAGCAGAATGATAGGGCACCCAACGTGCAAGCGCAGCTTGTGTGGCGGCAAGCCAGACATGCGCAGAGTGTTCAAAAACTCTGGTGGATACAGTTGACCTTGTTGCTCACCGCGCACCACTGAGTCAGCACTGCTGTACACACGGCTCTCAACCCGAACACCGTCAGGCCGGGGTGCACACATCCTTGCTGTCATCAGATCATTCACTGCATCAACATCATCATTCAGAGGCGTAAGGATCGCACGCTCCACAATGTACTGCTGTCGTGCAGCATCACCGCCTGGCTGTCAATCTCCCCATACACAGCATCTATCAATTCCTGCAAAGTGCCCTCTTGCTGCCCTCCGCCACACACGACCTCATCAGGCAGGCGTATGTAATCCTCGCCTACAGCAGCGCATGTGGGCTCGGTGCCCTCGCCCACGCGCTGCAGCCAATCTGCAAACTGCTGCTGCCTCTGTGCAGACACATTGCACGTGGATTCTGCATGCAGACGCGCTACAGGAATCTGGTAGGCAGACTGCACAGGCTGCGGTGCAGTGAGCATGCTGGCAAGGAACTGTTGCTGCCGCTGCTGAACATTGGGTGGCAGCTGGCCCAATGGGTCCGTGGCAGCACCTGCAGGCAGGTAGGCAGGCAGGCAGGCAACATCATACATGAGTTGATGGAAGACATCAAGCTGAACATCAAACGTCCACAAATTGCTCTCATGGCAATTCCAACATGCC
>CADDIJ020001260.1:46670-80665 GCA_902809745.2 Tetradesmus lagerheimii | reverse complement strand
GCATCGATGATGATGATGATGATGATGATGATGATGATGATGATGATGATCATTATCATCGTCTGGCGGGACGTGGCGCAGTGGTGATGACGGACGAACAGTGGCCGAAAGGTTGCAGGTTCGATTCTGAGCCTAAGCAGTATGTCCCTGGACTCAGGGATACAGTCGGCGAAAGCCGAAGGAAGGATGCTGCTAATGTCCTCGCGACTCTCCGCAGGACTCCGTCGATTGCTGGCTATATACACACCGGCCCTGCTAGGTATGCAGTCCACCGTATGGGTGATTCCCACATGCTGCCTAGTAAGGGGTGTAAGGGTCTGGGTGGTCTACCTTACACCGAAAATAGAGAGAATAATCAGTCTGCTTTCCGCCTCCCCAGTGGGTGAGGCGCGGTTGCCGATGCCGAAAGGTATGGCTTACAAGGATTGATTATTATTAAGCCATAGCATCAACGCCATCGGCCCCGCGCCCCACTGGAGCAGGCACCTAGTTGTAGTTGTCCAGGCCAAGGTCCCGCAGTGCCGCACTCGCCACGTCCTTGCAGCTACCAGGGAACAGCAGCTTCACAGATCGCAGCAGATCCTCCGCGCCAGCCTCCAGAAACCCCGGACGAAGCTCCGGATTGCGCACCACCATGTTGCGGATCGCCATGCAGGCCTGGCGCTGCACCGCTGCCACAGTGCTGCTGCTGCTGCTGCCTGAGCTGCCGACACCAAACACTTTACTTGCAATCTCCTGCTCACTATCATCACCATCTGCGCTGCTGCCGTTTGCTGCATCTCCGTTGGTAGCTACTTTGACAACATTGGCTGCTGCTGCTGCGAAAGATGACACCTTGGCTTCTACTGCCATTGCCGGTGCTGCTGACAGCACTTCTGTGAGCACGTCAGTGGCGCCAGCCTCTGCTGCTGCTGCAGCAATGTCAGGCATGCGCAGCACGAGCGCCACCAGCAGCCCCAGCAGCTGCTCCTGCACTGCTGGGTGGCTGCCATACGCACGCACAGCCCTGCAGCATCAACAGCAAGACGCTCCATTGGTCCCAGACACAAAACTTTGTTGTATGTCTCAGCAGCTGTTCCAGTGCAAGCCAAGCAGGCAACCAACCTGAACACTCTTGAGTTGATACAAACGACCTGCCGCTGCACTGCCTGAATGCTACGCCAATTGCTGTACATGTGACGAAGCAACACCGAACGTGTGGAACCCACCTCGTGAGGGTGCCAAGTGCTCCTGCTTCTGCCAGCTGCGACTTGACAGCATCGCTGTTGGCCAGCTGCCTCAGTGCTGCTGCTGCGCCACGCACCAGCTCAGCCGGGCCCTCTGCTGTTGCTGCTGACAGCAGCTGCTGCAGCGACGCGACGCCACCCGCCTCTGCAAAGGACTTGCAGATCTCATCATTGGCTGCAATCTGCAGGAAATAGGCAGTTGAGAATGTGCACAGAAGGGAGAGATATGGCGCTGCGAGGTGCAACACGTTGAAACACATACGTATGACAAACGTCAGTCGCCAAGCGGGGTACAGCAGCACAGGCGGCAAGACGTAACACCAAGCATGTTGACAGCACAGCAGCTGCAGCCATACACACAAAACACTTTTCAACAAACCAGCTCTCGCTAGCAACCTCACAAGCAAACTCACCTGCCTAATCGCTGCAAGCACTGACACCAGCGGCCCAATCTGCCTGTCAGGCCCCTGCTGCAGCTGCTGCAGCACCGGCAGCAGCACCTGCAGCGCGTTGTTCGGCTTGCCTGCAAGCAGCCGAGCATGCATGAAAGCCTTGGACGCAGGAGGCCGGTCATCATCTGCTGTTGCGAATGCGCGCAGCGCCCCTGCTGCTGCGCCTGCTGCTGCTGCTGCCTTGGGAGAGGAGGCGAGGCCGCCCGGGGTTGCTGCAAGCAGCTGCAGCAGCTTCAGAAGGTCTGCTGCGACTCCCATGTCGATGAACCTGCAGCAGGGCAGACACACAATGGCGTTGTTGTTGAAGCAGGCCATGCAGGCCATGAAACTGGCCATGCATGCGTTGCAGCGCTTGCACATGATGCACTTCACTGCTTTCAACAGAACAGGCATTACCCTGCCTCCGCATGCGAACTGATGCACCAGCCAACATCGAACTTCAACACACAGCCATTGCCCGGTCACGATTCCACCCAAACTACAATTCCCAACGATTACACCCAAACTACAATTCCCAAACTTGTATACAAAACTACACGCATAGCACCAACCTGCATTTGCCCTCCTCATCCTGCCATGCTGCTGCCTCCGTCAACGCTGCTGCCGCTGCCGCCAGCTGCTGCTGCTCCTGCTGCTCATCGTCCCCACCATCGTCATCGTCATCGTCCCCACCCCTCTTCAGCGCCTTACAGCAGCCCTGCAGCAGCTGCTGCAGCATATCATCACCACCCTCTGACAGCAAGCTGCTCCTGCAAGCAGGGGACTGCATTAAGAGCCGCATTGTTCGCAGGCATGGCAGCAGCACTGCGTTGCGGGTTGAGGGCTTAACAAAGGGGGCTGGCAGCAGCATCTGCACTGCCTTTACTGCTGAGAGCAGCGCTGCAATGCTGCCCTCCTTGGCGGCAACTGCAAGCAAGCAGGTTGCAGCAGCAGCAGCAAAGTGTGTACGTCAGTGATCCTGATGGCACGTAATCACACATACTGGTGTGCAGACCGTTCCCTGCAGGCGCCACTGTCACTTTATGCTGATGAATGCAGATAGTGCCTACGTGCTTAAAAACGCTGTGCAACAGTCCGCAAAACTCTGTTGCATGGAACCCAGAGCATGCAGAGCTAGGTGTGATAGAGTGCATGCAGAGCTAGGTGTAAATCATACCCTTTGATACATGTTGCTATGTGGTCACACCTGCCAGTGCCTGCTGCAAGTCATCCCCAGAGAGGCCCGTGAACAGCTGCTGCAGCGCTGACACACGCAGCTGTAGGTTCTGCAGATGCACAGCACATGCTTGTGCGATGTCGCCAGCAGCGCAGTAGCCGGCGTGCTCCGCAACGGCCCAGGTTGCCACAGCAACAGGGTGGCTGCAGCCCAGCAACAGCAGCAGGCTCTTCAGCAGGGAGCAAACTGAGCGTCAATGCAAAGGTCGTGCAGAGCATGTTTGGAACAGACTTTCGCGGGGTTGTAACACACACGGACAGACATAAGCAGTGCAGCTTGTTGTGATGAGCTGCACCTCAAATTTATTGAAGGCTGAAGGTGCTGGTAGCAGCCCCATGCTCAGGCTATGCAAGATCTGCATCAAAAGCAGCACGGTGCGGTCCGTTGCAGTTCAAAGCTTATGATGGAGCTATTGCTTGCACACGTTGCCCGCACCTGTCAGTGTTGCCTCCACTGCTGCTCTTGATGATGCCCTCCAAGCTATAGCCCTGTGAAGCAGCAGCGATGCAGTGAGATGAAGCCAGTATCAAGATAGCAGCAGCGACTCACTGTTATGTCCCATGCACTGTGCTGCTGCTGTGCAGGCAGCTGCGATGCAGTCCTGAGGTACAGCTCCTCCTTCACATACACTCCAATACCTGCAGCTCAAACTCCTCAACAGCGCTTGACACCGCCTCATCCGCCTGCATGTGTAGAACATCATCGATCAGCGCGTTTCAAAGAGAGATCTGAGGTGCGCATGTGCAGCACACATCATGCAGGTGTCCTGCAGCCCACCTCCATGCCAAAGTCTTCCATGTTGGTCTTCACCGCCTCATCGAACTCCTCCTACAGCATGATGCATCGTATATCAGCCACTATCGTGGTCTGGGAGGCAAACACGCAGCGCAGTGGCCGCACCTGCTTCAAGACTGGTTTGGGCGCCATTTGCAACGTTTGTATCTTGCTCAAGCAGCACGCGCGTGACAAACAGCGATATGGGCTGAAAACAGACGGATGAAGAAGATCGTGACAAGCAACGAAGGGGAAAGCAACTGCACCTATTCAAGAAGCAGTCCATGTTCTAACACTTTGTCACTTTGCTGGCCAAAAAGACGAACGCACGATCTATCATGTCCTCAGTGATCTTCTGCATCTAGTTTTTCTTCATGTTGCTGCGCACATGTGATACGCGACAGACATGAGTTCGGAACCGCTACAGCCGAAGGCTGTGTACGAGCCAGTAACTAAGTTAGAGGCTTTTTACACAGGAGGAGCTGTTCGTGTCACTCGGGACCACAAGCACCTGGCGTGTGCCTGTAGGGACGAGGTCAAGGTGGGGTTCTTGGGTTTCTTGGCGGCCTGTAGGCTTCAGCGGCTGCTATACAAAACGTAAATGTTTAATGTCCTTGACAGTAGTTTCAGCAGCTTTGCAGATTGCTGTACGGCAGCCAGTGCAGCACTGTTGCCAGTGCTGCTGGCCGCTGCTGCTGCTGCTGCCACTGCTACCTCCTTGGTCTGCCTGTGCTGCATCCAACGCCTGTTTGCGCGTTGTCACTTTACAGGTTCTCGATGTCGCTACAGGCACTGTGGCCAAGACTCTGCCAGGGGTGAGCAGCTCCTTCAAGTTAGCAGGCCCAAGAACCAGCCAGCCTGAAGTATGAACTGGCCCCATGCAGCAAGCAGCAACATGATGCCAGCCACACCACAGCGTGCAGCACCAGTACAGCTACGGACTGTCGTGCTCTTGCATGAGGCCCATACACAGCAGTTGCAATCTTACAGCTTCATCGCAGCAGATGTGCAGGACCACTGACACTGCAGACTGCGCACTTCAGCTAGCTGTGGTACTATCAAACCAACCAACGCCGTGCAGCAGGCGCTGTGCTATCCTCGTGTCACACGCCAAGCAGCAGTCAGCGATTGTCCTTGCTGCACCTGTCAGGCCTGGAGCTACCAATCTGCACACCCTCTTCCTCCTCATCATCTGCATCCCATTGTTTACAAGCAAGTGGTTGCCAGTGACCCAGGCAGCGGTAGAAGTGAATGCATATCTATGCTCACACGCCTCACCTCTATTGCCGCATCAGGTGTCTGCTTCCTTACATTTCTGACATTTCACACTGTAACAATGTAACAACATCTGCCACTCTGCAGGACTCTGAGCCCATCACCGCGCTTGCCGTGAGCCCAGACTGCCGCAGCCTGGTGGCAGCCAGCCGCAGCTTGGCAGTGAAGCACTGGGACTGGGCCAGCGGCGAGTGCAGGAGGACATGGAAGGTGCGCAGCACCAGCAGCAGCAGCAGCAGCAGCAGTAGCAGCAGCAGCAGCCGCAGCAGAAAGACAATGGCAGAAGCAGCAGTACTTGTGGATTATAGTGACAGTTGAGCTGCTCAAAGGCTGGAGTATACAGTGGCAGTTGCGCTGGCAGTGGCAGCAGCAGCAGCCGTGCGAAACAGCAGCTGTGCCAAGCAGCAGCAGCTACGCATCTTATGCTAGGCTAGAAACCACTTACCATCAGGCCTGAGTACATAGCAGCTAGCTAGCAAAGTCCAGAGCAGCGGCAAGCCCAGCGGCTTGTGTCGCGATTGAGCAACTGAACTGCTTGCAGTGTTGTCATCTTCGCACTAAGAGCTGCTGCAGCAGCATGCAGAATGCATCTAGGCTGGCATCAAAAAAGTGCTGGATGCGTGGCTGGGCACGCCTACCTTTTTGACATCATCTGCGTCTCTTGATGTCTGTATTGATGTTGGCTATTCTTTACTGCTGCTGCTGCAGCCTCACCGTGCGCCAGTAGCTGACATGGCGATTGATGCATCTGGCGGCTACCTGGCCAGTGGCAGTGCTGACAGGGCCATCAAGGTCACCGACCTGGCTGGGGGCTACGTCACACACCACTTCACAGGACACGGGTGAGTAATGTGCTGGATAACAGCACCTGTGTGCAACTGCCATGAAACAGGTGGGACGCGTCCTAGTGATCTGATTACCTGTCATTCCCGGCAGCAGAGTTGTGTGTACTGTGCTGCCAGCAACAGCAACAGCAGCCAGCAGTCAACCAACAAGCCACTGATAATCATATGTCATCTCTTTTCGTCTGGCGTGCCTGTCCTCCCGCATGACCCGCCTGCTTGCCTACCTGCATCTCCTCTGTTGCTATCCATGCAGTGGCATCGTGCTGCGCGTGCTGTTCCACCCCAAGCAGCTGCTGCTGTTCAGCTCCTGCGACGATGGCGAAGTGCGCGTGTGGGACCTTGTCACCAAATCCTGCATGCACAGCCTCAAGGGGGGTCACATCAGTGCAGTGCCAGGGCTCTGCTTGAGCCCGGATGGCTGGCACTTGCTGAGTGGGGGTAGGGACAAGGTGGTGTGCGTTTGGGACATCAGGAATGGAGCTCGCGTGAACACGGTGCCTGTGTATGAGGGACTTGAAGGTGAGGGAACAGGCCGCATGCAGCTGTTTGAAAGTGTGACAATTCATGTTTGAAGTCGTCAAAAACCATACACTAGCAGGGACCGATGGCGTTGATGCTTTGGCTTGATTTGGTAATTTGATGATCACACTAGCACGGAGGGTGTCACGTAGCGCATCACTTAAAGATCAACTCATGTAGACGCAGCAGTGAACGCTGCGGTGACTGACGGCAGAGAGTCAGCGTAAGAGCATAGGGGTCTGCTCTGCAGTGTAGCCGCAGCTGCACGCTGGTCACACTTTCACGGCAGACCCAGAGCACCTCCCGCTGGCTGCAAGCTTGCCTGCAGCAGCTCTAAAGCTGCAGGCATATGCAGCCAGCGGGCACATCACATTGTGCAACAACGGCAGCACAGATCATGGTAGGTCTTACAGGGCTGCAGATTTGTATGCAGCCAAACGTACGTTTGTACACACAATGCACACCACTGCATGTTTTTGGGGGAAAGTGTCCACACCACAATATGTTTGTAATGTATTGCTGTCATCTGCAGCTGTGGCAGTTCTGCCGCTGGGTTCAGCGTTCCCTGGCGTCACATCAGCAGAAGCAACAGCAGCAGCAGCAGCCGTTAGCAGCAGCAAAGCGCCAGCCGCACGCCCCATCTACTTTGTGACAGCAGGCGAGCGCGGCATATTGCGAATCTGGAGTTCGTTAACAGGCAAATGTGTGTATACACACCACGGCAGCAGCAGCGGCAGCTTGCTACAGCAGGGGCCAGCGAAAAGCGGCAGGAAGGCAGCAGCAGCAGCTGCTGGTGATGCTGCTGCTGCGCCTGGTAGTGAGTTGTTGGAGCTGCTGCTGCTGCCGGGTGGCAAGGGCTTGATGGCTGTTACCGGCGATGCACGGCTGCTGTTCTTCCACCCAGAGGTATGTCCTTGTCATCAAACATGTTACAACGGTGTTGATAATCCAGGATCTTGTCTTCAACTGGCTGTGCTTGGTAGTGCCACACGGTCGCAAATTCATGTTGTCTGCATTGTGCTATTGTAGCTGCCCCAGCAGCAGGCACCTCAACACATTTCACAGCTGCCATATGCACTAAGGGAGTAAAGTGTGTTTCATGCTGCCCCGGCTTGTCTGCAGCCTGCCTCACATGCGTTTTTGCTGTAGCCTTGCAGCCGCTGCCTGATGCACATGCACTGCCTTTGCTGCTGCCTGCTTCTGCAACCCCTGCTTCAGGCTGCTGGTGCTGGTGCTTCAAGTCTTCGATTGACCCGCCAACTAATCGGCAACCACGACGAAATCACAGACCTAGCATTCCTCTACTCTGGCAGCAGCAGCAGTGGCGCAGCAGACACAGCAGCAGCAGCAACAGCAGCAGCAGCAGATGGCAGCAGTATGCACGGCTTGACGCTGCAGGCTGGCGAGCCTCGGCGGCTGGCAGTTGCCACCAACAGCCATGACATTCGGCTGTTTGATCTGTCGGATGCGAGCTGCGTTGGGGGCTGCGTGGGGCACAGAGACATCGTGCTGTGCCTGGACACAGTACAGCCAGCAGCAGGTGCGGCTGCGTTTGGAAGCTGTTGCGTAGGAACTGTTGGTCCACAACAGTTGGGTAGATGCAGCGTTGAGTGCGAGGTCTGCATTTGACAGCTCTCTTACTTGTCAGTCACTTACATCTTCAAATCCTCGCATGCCTGCAGGTGTCGAGCTGCTGGCATCGGGTGCAAAAGATTGCGAGGTCCGCGTGTGGGACCCCTTGACTGGCACCTGCCTGGCAGTTGCAGCTGGCCACGTTGCAGCAGTTACGGCAGTTGCATGGTCAAAGGCAAAGGCAAAGGGGGGACGCTACCTGGCATCTGGCGGGTCAGACAAGCTGCTGAAGCTGTGGGATACAAGCAAGCTTGTGGCGGCTGCAGCTGCCGCTGCAGCAGAAGCAGACAATGGTGAGTTTTGAGATGTGCCGTATAGCAGCGTAGTAGCATCACTGCTTGCACAGAAGCCATGCTCAGTATTTTTGCATGGATTTTGTTCTCCTGCTTCAGCGGCGTGATGCATCGCACCCTTTGAACTGGGTGGTTTCAGAGTGGACTTCCTCTTATGGTTGCCCCCTCTTGCTAGAAACACGTGTAAATGATGGACCTAACTCACTCTTCCTTGTGCTGCTGCCTCTCTCTTGCGTCAACACAGGCACCCCTCAGCAGCAGCAGCAGGTAGCTCTCTCCACCCTGGCAGCAGTAGCCGCACACGACAAGGACATCAACGCGCTTGCATTCAGCCCCAACGATGCGCTGCTGGCGACAGGCAGCCAGGACAAGACCATCAAGCTGTGGAAGCTGCCAAACTTGGTGCTGCATGCAACGCTGAGGGGGCACAAGAGGGCGATCTGGGACATGACCTTCAGCCCAGTGGATCAAGTGAGAGCTGCGGCCGATCATTTGATGCTGTTTGGTGTTGCATTCGACGTGCACTGTCTGCGTACTGACTGGCACGTTGGTCAGTGATTAGTTAGACCACTGACAAACTGCTGCTTTCCAGATACCGTGACTCGAAAACAGCATGCTTCAACTACTTACACTACTGATGTTCACTGCTGCAGGTGCTGCTGAGCTGCTCTGGTGACAAGCTGGTGAAGATGTGGAGCGTGTCGCAGGGCACCTGCATGCGCACCTTTGAGGGGCACACGGGGGGCGTGCTGCGCTGCTGCTTCCTCACAGCAGGCAGCCAGGTGCTGTCAGCAGGTGAGGCTGGCTGACTACTAATCAAATAGTATACTACTAGGGTACAACAGCAGAACCATGTTTGTTGTGGGGCAGATTCTTTCTCACAGCAGGCAGCCAGGTGCTGTCAGCAGGTGAGGGAGGCACACTACATTTATGAACCACGTTTTTTGTAAGACTGCTGTAAAGCATCAACACAGATTTTGTCTCACAGCAGGCACACTGGTGCTGTCAGCAGGTGAGGGAGGCACACTACTGGATAACGGTCACCCCTGAACCGTGTCTTGGCACACTCCCGCAGGTGCCGACGGGTTGCTCAAGCTGTGGGACAAGCAGACGATGTGCTGCAGGAGCCATTTCAAGTTGTACGAACCTGTGTTTTGCTTGCTGATCAATGTGTCTCAACTCTAACCGCAGGTGCTGACGGGCTGGTCAAGCTGTGGGACAAGCAGTCCATGTGCTGCAGCAGCCACATCAGGTGTCTGCAACCTGTACTTTGCATGTTGTTGTCTCAATCCTAAACCGCAGGTGCTGACGGGCTGCTCAAGCTGTGGGACAAGCAGATAATGTGTTGGCAGCAGTTAGGAAAGTTTGTTACAACCTTGTTTTGCTGACGGCCGTGTCTCAACCATGAACTGCAGGTGCTGACGGGCTGCTCAAGCTGTGGGACAGCCGCACAGGTGCCAACACCAACACCTTCGAGGGCCACGAAGACAGGCTGTGGGGCCTCGCCGCATCTGCAGCACCCGCGGAGTCGCTTGTTGCAACAGGCGGCGGCGATTCGCGCGTCGTGATCTGGCGGGACGCGACTGCTGCAAAGGCTGCAGAGGCAGAGGCTGCGGAGGAGAGCTTGGTGCTGAAGCAGCAGGAGCTGTCAAATGCACTCGCGGTGAGCACAGAGTTGGCCCTGTTGTCTGAATTCGGCTGAACCCCATTGCTCCACCCAGGTGCTTGAAAGCAAGTCGCCCCTTCCGGTGTTTGGCGTGGGGTAGCCTGCAAATCCGCTGCAGCTGCTTGGATTTTCGCCCAAATATGCGTGCTGCGGCTGTTGTGACCGCAGGATGGCGACTACGCGTCAGCTGCTCGGTTAGTGTTCCAGCTGCGGCACCCCGGCAGGCTGCTGGATGTGGCTGTGGGTAGCCTGCAAGTAATCGCTGCAGCTGCTTGCCTTGTCGCCCAAGTAAATGTCCCCGTATGTGTGCTGCGTCCGTTGTGAGCGCAGGATGGCGACTACGCGTCAGCTGCTCGGTTAGCGTTCCAGCTGCGTCATGCCGGCAGGCTGCTGGATGTGGCTGTGGGTAGCCTGCAACAAATCGCTGCACTGCTTCCCTTGTCGCCTAACCAAACCGTCCTCGTATGTGTGCTGCGGCTGTTGTGATCGCAGGATGGCGACTATGCGTCAGCTGCTCGGTTGGCTTTCCAGCTGCGTCATCCCGGCAGGCTGCTGGATGTGCTGCGCAGGCAGCCCGGGGGCCCCAGCGCTGCGCTGGCTGCGCTGCAGGGGCTTGTGGGCAAGCTGCAGCCTGATGAGCTGGCGACAGCACTCAGCTACTGCAGGTGAGAGTGAGGTTTTGCTTTCTTTGCACAGTTGTGCTGAATGAATTGGCTGCTTATGCAGCACTGCGTTAGTGCAGGTGAGGATGGCAGATGATAGCTGAAGGGTTTTTGAAGTTTGTTGGGAGTATTGTCGGGTGAAGTGTGCGCCAGTTGTATGTGTAGTATGTGGCTGCACTGGCTGCGGTGCAGGGGCTGGTGGGCAAGCTGGCGCCTGACGAGCTGGCGACAGCACTCAGCTACTGCAGGTGAGAGCGGCATGCCGTATGTTGGTGGGCTTTTTTCTGCTTTGCTTAGTTGAGCTGAATGCATTGACTGCTTACGCAGCACTGCATTAGTGCTGGTGGGGGTGGCAGATGATTGCTCAAGGGTTTCTCAGGTGTGTTGGGAGTTTGGTCAGGTGAAGTGCAACTTGGTGTGGGGCTGGTGGGCAAGCTGGCGCCTGATGAGCTCGCGACAGCACTCAGCTACTGCAGGTGCGGGTGGCGTGCAGGTTGTTGGTGGGCTCTTGCCTGGTTGCGTTGAGTGAGTCAACTGCTTACGCAGCACTGCGTCAGTGCAGGTGAGGGTGGCGAATGATTGCAAAAGGGTTTTTGTGGTGTGTCAGGAGTTTTGTCGGGTGGAGCGTGCGTCAGTGTTGTGTGGGGCTGGTGGGCAAGCCTCAGCCTGAAAAGCTGGCGACAGCACTGAGGCTCAGCTACTGCAGGTGAGAGCAGCATGCAGTATGTTGGTGGACTCTTGCCTGCTTTGCATGGTGCTTGGGTGACGTGGTGAGTTAATGACTGCTTACTTAGCGGTGCGCAAGTGCAGGTGAGGGTTGCGAATAGGTGCGCAAGGGATTCTGAGGTTTGTGGGTTGAAGCATGCGCCGCTTGTATGTTTGAAAGTGGATGCAGTGCGTGGCTGGCAGGCACTGGCTGGGCGCTGAAGTGTATATGAGGCACAAGCTGCTGAGTGTTTGCTCAGCTGCACAAACGCAGCATGCACGTACTATCATCACACCAACCTGCGTGCACGCCTGCTTGCTGCCACACGAAGGGCTTCCGTCTGCACCGTTTGCTGCTCGCTTCTAAGCTGCTGTGTGTGTTGCATGCTGTCCTGCAGGGAGTGGAACACCAACACGCGCAACGCACACCTGGCGCAGGTGCTGCTGCAGGCAGTGCTCAAGAGCCACAGCCCAGAGCAGATTCTGGAGGTGCCAGGTGCGTGGCGTGGGGTGCTTGCAGCTGCCTTGCAAAAGTCTCCCCGATTGTGCACACAGTCAGGTTCTATTGGTTGTTAGGTGCTGTCATCAACACATCTCAAACGCAATTTGACTAAGTAACAGCTTGGTGCTGCTAGCAAAGGTTGCAGCCGGTACGTTTGGTGCTGGACGCTTGCTTGCAACTCTTATGAGCAACCTGGGTGTGGCAGGATGTCCCCTCCAGTTCATGTCCTGCTTAGCTTGCTGGTGCTGTATGCTGCTGCTGCTGCTGCAGGTTCCTGCGAGCTGCTGGATGGTCTGCTAGCCTACAGTCAGCGCCACGCAGCGCGGCTTGACCGGCTGATGCGGTCAACCTTCCTGCTGGATTACACCCTGGCAGCAAGCCAGGTGCTGCTGCCCGAACATGAGCTGGAGCAGCAGCAGCAGCAGCAGGTTGGCTGGCGGCAGCAGGATAATGACATGCAGCTAGACACTGACCTACAGCAGCAGCAGCAGCAGGCTGGAACAGGTCTGCTGAAGATGAATGGCGTCCATGCTGGTGATGCATCTGACTCTGATGGCGACTTGGAGGGATGGGGTGGGGAGCAGGGGCAGCAGCAAGATGGCGACAGTAGCAGCAGCAGCAGTGATAAGGAAGATGATGAAAGTGAGGGCTCAGAAGACGCAGCTGCAGGCGCAGCTGCAGCAGGTGTTCAGTCACGCATCCGCGGTGCTGCTGGAAGCAGTGCAAAGGCAGCAGCAGCAGCAGCAGCAGGTGATGATGCGTTTGTTGATGATGGGGTGCAGCTGCCTGGTTGGGGTGGGGGTGATGACCTAGAGGATGATTGGGCGATAGATGATGCAGATGGCAATGCAGATGGCGATGCAGATAGTGACGATGCAGATGCAGGTGCAGTTAGTGATGGTGCTGGTGATGAAGAGGCAGCAAATGATGGGGAAGGTGATGCAGCAGTAGCAGCAGCAGGTAGTGATAGTGACGGCAGTCAAGGCAGTGAAGGTGGGCTGTCAGAAGAAGAGGAGCAGCAGCAGCAGGTGCTCGTGCGTGTGACGCCAGCTGCTGGGAAGAAGGCAGCAGCAGCAGCAGCAGGCAAGCGGCAAGGTGGCAGCAAAAAGCAGCAGCCAGCAAAGCAGCAACTGAAGCAGCAAGCGAAGCAGACGCCTACGCTGCAGCGGCAACGGCATGCCAAGCAGGCGGCAGCAGCAGCATCACCCGTAGCAGCAGCAGCATCTGGCAAGAAGCGGAAAGCAGGCGGCAGCACCACTCCCGCAGCAGCACATGCCAAGTCACCCAAGCAACCGCGGCGCGTAAGCAGCAGACGAGCCTGATTATGTACCAGTATGGCGCGGGTTTGCCGCAGCACGGCTCAGGGCCTGAAAGGCGCGCACGCATCTGGTGATGCTGCAATCGCATAGTCTACCTTTAGAATGTTACAGCTCTTGGGCGTGCCTCATGTGATTGGCAAGTTGCGGCAGTAGTATATTATGCCATGTGGGGCTGCTGGGCGTTACCATAGATGTTGAGCAACGCCTCTGTCACAGGCATCAAGCTGAGTTGAGCAGCTTTCGAACATGTTTGACATCGGCACATCTGGCCAGTCTGCTTGATCAGATCACGTATTACGTATTGACAATATGGATGCATCTGGTCTTGTTACGCCGTCACGTTCACATGGCAGAGACTAGTGGTACGGGGTACCTGTACTGCTAGGGTTCTTCAGCAGAAGAATTGCTGATAGATCGCCCAGCACAGCTGAACAAGGTGTAAGATCAGACCCATTATCTGCATTGTGTCACTCACAAATCAGTATAGCAGCAGCAAATGCAATGCTAGTTCGTCAGCGCAGGAGTGCTTGTATTGCGAGCGAGGATGTCGACCCTGCGTCCAACCGCCGCAGCATTCGTGCCATCATTTGCTGCTAGCGCTAGCCTACAACCGATACCGAACGCACCACCGGGTTCTGGCCAAGACGCTGCAGGCCAGCAGGATGAGAAGCAGCAGCAGCAGGAACAGCCAGTACAGCACTTTGCGGAGGATGTTGACGCTGCAGGGGAGGCATACGAGGACGAGGACGGGTACTACGATGAGCTTGGAAACTGGGTACAGTATGATGAAACAGACAGCTGGCCGCATGACTGGCAGCACTACAGCAGCAGCACCTGGCAGGAGCAGCAGCTAGGCGCGACACAGCAGGCAGACGAAGAAGATGATGATGCCATCTGGCAATATACAGAGGGAAGCAACGATCAGGCAGTGCAGCTGCTGCACAGCTGGTTTCCCAGTCAGCCGTTGTCGCTGCTGCGGCAGCTGTTGGAAGCCTGTGATGGCCGCTTGCAGGAAGCCCTGCAGATCATTTCAGACATCGACTCTGAACAGCAGCAGCAGCAGCAGATCAGACCATCTCTGCAGGAGATTAGTTCCAGCAAGGCTGCAACACAGGCAAATAAGCAGCTGCAGCTGAGCCTGCAGGATGATGAGCTCTTTCCGGCACTGCCAGCAGCAGCAGCAGCAGCACAGCAACAGCAGCCACCAGCAGCCAGCGCTAGGCCTGCACGTTATCATTTAGGCTCCCTGTGGGGTGATAAGCCGGCTCATGCAAACGCCAGCAGCAGCGGAAGTAGCAGAAGTAGCAGTAACACAAGCAGCTGGTCTGCGCTGGCAAAGGCTGCAGCTGCAGCAGCTCCAAGCAGCGAGGCAGCAAGCAGCAGTCCTGCAAGCAGAAGCAGAGCTGCTGCAGGCATGGCAACCGCCACACCTACCAACAGCAGGGCAGCCAGCAGAAAGGCAGCAGCAGGGGTTGGTGCAGCAGAGCAGCATGCAGTGCCTTGGGTGCAAACTGGGGAGGCAGTAGCACAGGAGTATGCTGCTGCAAGGGCTGAAGCCAGCGACCATGCACGTGTGCGCAACGCATGCTTCCAGCAGGCAACGCAGGCATACCTAGCAGGTGAGCAATCAAATCAATCAATCAACAACACATATATCTAGCAAGAGGGGGCAAGCATAGAGGAGGTCCACTCTGAAACCACCAGGTGAACGCTGGGTGATGATGTGTGTGTGCTGATGCTGGCTGGGTTCTGTTGCTGTATTTTTACTGCGCCTGTTGGTGGCAGGACATGCCGCACGATCGAGAGCAGTAGGGATGACAGCTGTGGCAGTTGCACCGGGTGGGAACGTGTCTTGCTGTCCAAGCCTGGCGATCGGTACTATGCACAGCGCTAGCTGTTTCTGCATCTGCAGTCCCCTTCTCATGCTGCTGCTGCTGCTGCTGGCACAGGCAACAAGGCCCTAGCCAAGGAGCTATCAGCCAAGGGCAAAGCAGCAGCACAGCAGATGTGGTCAGCACACCAGCGTGCCAGCCAGCAGATCTACACACAGCGCAATGCACAGCTAGCAACCGCCACATCCACAGCAGCTCCGCGGGGCGGCAGCAGCAGTGCCGCAGTCATAGATCTACACGGCTTGCATGTGCGTGAGGTGCAATCGCTGCTGCCGCAGCAGCTCGCGGTGCTTGAGCAGCAGAAGCAGCAAGCAGTGAGCATCATTGTAGGCACTGGGCACCACACCAAGGGGCCTCCTGCAGCTCGAATTGGGCCAGCGGTTGAAGCCCTGCTGCAGGAGCTAGGTTATAGCTACAAGCAGCCGCAGCCTGGGCTTCTGCGGGTGCAGCTGGCTTGAAGATGATGGATGGAGCTGGATGATGGTAATGTTTTATTGTTGCAGCTGCTGGCTCTGAACAGCAGCAGTAACAGCAGCTCTTGAAGTGCTAGCTTATGTCTGCCACAAGTTGTTTGCAGCACATTGACAAGGCAGCTCGAGTGCCTGTTGGCTGCGACTGGGTGCCGCTGCTTGCCCTGTGCACATCGCAGCAGTTGGAATTCTGACGCACGCTTCCCCACTTCAGCCCAGGAAAGGTGAGCACACCCTGTAGTTTGTGGGCGATAAGTGGGTTGTGTGCTTTGTAGCAGTACACGACTGTCCGCAAATAAGCCAGGTAAGCAACCACAGCGGGGCAACCCGCTCTACACAAGCTGCTTAGTACTGCAAGCGTGCACACCGTCCCACTGGCACGTGCCAAAGTAACATCATGTTTGACCTGCCCAAACGCTCACACCGCAAGCATCTGCACTCGACGGTGTTTGTGCATGTTGTTCTGCTGCCTGCAGGTCACACCTTACTCGGGAATGAACTTCAGCAAGTTGCTGCAGGGGACCACCGGTGTGGGGCATGTATTGCATGGAGGACAGCAAACGCATACAGGACGCTTCCCCCGCTCTGTTTGTGCAATCAAGATTTCGACGGTCTTGGCGGCGGATGTCAGGAATGTAGCGGTACTGGAAGGCACATGCACGCAAGATGTGGCATTGTAGCGGCACTCTAGCAGAAAAGCATGCAGTGACACCCTACTCTGGGGCCAGCCCTTGGCGGCGGATGTGGCAGAGTCGTCCGCGGTGTGCACGCCCGTGACGGCGTCTTATACAAGTGAAGGAGAGGTCCCGAGCAGATGTTGCAGGCATCGGCGGCGATATTGTGCGCATGGCGTTAGGTGTGTTGCTTGCTGCGTATCGTGTGAAAGCTTGGGATGTGCGCAATAGTTGCAAACATAATGGAGCAGTGCTCCCTCTTTCTTCAAGAAGTTCCGCCGGGGGGGGGCGCGGGGCTGATGGCGTTGATGCTATGGCTTGATTTGGTTATTTGATAATCATGGTTCTCGAAGAATTTGAGAGAGGTTCGGGCGGGGGCGGCTTTTGGGGTCGCTGGTGGGGGCTGCTTTGGTAAAGCGCTTTGGTAATTGCTGGCATGGAACCACCATAATGGCTGCTTGACTAGCCTAGTCCTCGGAGGAATCATTCATGGCATCGTGTGTTTTGCAACAATATTCAGATGAAGCGCTGCATGCGTGCTGTTGTCAGAGGTTTTGCCGTTGAAATTGCTGGGACTCTTTCCAAAGTTTGCCCACATGGCTGCTCTGGCTGTTTGATTACACCTGCGCATTCAATGCGGCAGCACTGTGAGTGTCTGGTGCATGTTCCTAGCACTGGTGCAGCACTGGGTAGCCATGTTCGCATCCTATAGCACTGATATATCGCTCTGCTGCTAGCAGTCTGGGCAGATGACGTCTGTTGAGGCAGATGATTGTACCCAGCAGATGGGCTTTGCTGCAACCTCCCCGTAACCGTACAGACCTCAACCCAGCTGGATTGCTGAACAAAGTGGTGATTGTAGTGGACAGCGCCCTCTTGTAATATCGTCTTCATTTCCGAAGAACTTGTGCACCTGACACGTGCACTTTGTTGTTACAGAGTTACGGCAGGTCACCCCAAGGTTCTGAATGCACTATCCCACAATTTGGCCAACTCAAGTAGCAATTTTGTCACTTAAATAAGCATGGAGCGTGAGCCTGCCTCTGTTGGTGAAGCATGCGGACCAACAAGTTTCTTTGATGCTGCATGTGTGCCTAGCATAAGGTCCAACCCTGACCCACAATCAGTGCGAGAGGCTCCAGCGTCCTTCAGGCGTCCATGGTGGATGATAAGCAAGGTGAGCAACCCCCTGCTGAGGCCGAGTCACTAGCCCGCCAAACCAACTTGAGTGCAATGGATGGAATGCAGCACTGGCGTTGTAGAATCGCGCAACTGCGACTTTTCCATGCTCTTGGTTTTGTTCTGCAGCAAAGACGGCGAGGCGAGCTCTCCGCACAAGACAGCATGTGCAACCCGGCAACACCGAGCTTTCTGTGATACCTCCCAAGGAGCTGCTTTCTCCGTCTATCAGCTTTGTCTACAGTTGCATCTGGCCAGCACCGAGCGCTGCGGACGCCTGCATGGACCAATGGCAACCGACCAAAGAGCGGCAGGATAGGTGCTGCTGCTGCTTTCCTCCCGGCCATCTCCACCGTCCCCGCTGCTGCAGCACAGGTGTGCTTGGAATAGGAGTAATAGCTTAAAAGCAGATGCATATTCATATAGGTGTCAGCATGGGGGCAGGTTTGTGAGTCCAGGCCCAGGTCATGCAGCAGGGACATGGTGAGTTCCCTTGGCACTCCTGTGTATGACCTGCAGCATGTACCAGAGCACAGCAGCATACTGCTTTTATTGAGGTTCATGACATGCTTGCAGTTACTTTCGGTGTGCCCGGTGTGGTTTTGCGTCATGAATCGGTTCGGTCATGACTCGTCTCATGGGCGTTGCTCGAGGCGTCGCGCACATGGCCTGGATCACTAACCACACACTGTGCTCTGACACTTCAAATGTGCTGCACTGCCCCTGCTTCCACCTGTTGCAGGTCCCGCAACCCCCCTGGCCAGCCGCAGCATGTTTTGCCATCCGCCACCTGTTCTACCTGGTCCACCTGTTGTGCACGTTTCACCTACATGTTCTACCTGTACAGGTGGGTTGTTGATGTGTGAGTGTGTGCCTCTTTCCTGCAAGCATGCAATGAGTGTCCATGACACGCCAGGAGCTGGCGTATGCCGTGTGAATGTGCGTTGTTGCTGCCTGTGAAGTGCTGGCGGGGGCGGCTCCAACTCATTTGGTTGAACAGCCTGTTTACGGGCCGGGCCCCCTCCCAGTTTCCAAGTGGGCAGCAGCAGCATGTGTGTTAGCAGCAGAGTGCAGCACGTTGTGCGCTGGTGCTGTCTGTGAAGTACTGGCGGGGGCGGCTCCAACTCATTAGGTTGAACAGCCTGTTCACAGGCCCCCTCCCAGTTTCTAAGGGGGCAGCAGCAGCATAATAATAATAATCAATCCTTGTAAAGGGGCAGCAGCAGCATGTGTGCTAGCAGCAGAGTGCTGTGCATGTCGTTGGTTTCCTCGTGTTTCTAGGGAATGCATACTTGTGCGTGCTCTGCGAATGGACCCCCACTCAGACGCGTCCGTCTGACACCCCCTGTGCCCACCCCTGCTGTTTGCTGCTGCTTGCAGGCACTGAGGCAATGTGCTACAACTCAAGCAATGAAAGTCAGTGGCCAAAACGTCAACAAGTATCAGCTGGGTTGTTACTTGGGCTGCCGTGTGCTGCAGTGGCTGGCTATGCCCCAGCCCCAACCACTGCCACAGCACCATAAGCTGCTTGCTGGTCAACGCCTTCCACCGCCTACTTGAGGCCGTCAAGAGATCTGCGTCTCAGGTGGGCTGTTCAACTGTGCGTGCTTGCATGCTGTGTCCTTTGGTTGATTTTATCGTTGCGTGATGCATGCCTGGTGAGTCAGGGCTGGTGGGGGCTTGCAAGGCCTGTGGCCCCTGATTGAGATGCCCCTGACTTGCCCGCGTTGCGACTATTACGCCAGCAGAAACCTGGCAGGTGCAGTGCCACTGCCAGGCGAAGCAGCGCACGTTTGCTGCGGCTGCTGGCCTAGTAAAGAGCGGGTCGGGCTCACGAGTCCATGCGAGTGTGCAGCTGTGTGTCAGGTATGCATGTGTGAGGGTCTCAGTGATTGTGGGTGTACAATGCTGTTCGTGCGCGTGCAAATCCACTGGGATCAACCGTCTCAGCCTGCATGTGGTGTTGCTGCTGCTTCTGCTGTTGACGAGCGACTGGTGACGAGCTGGGCGAAGATGATCATGGGCACAACTCAGACGATGATTGGTGATCAGTTCTGCAACAAAAGGTGAGCTGTTGAACGTGCTTCTGTCATCAGCGCTTGCAAGCATGCATTGTGTGCGTGGTGTGGTGTGGTGGTTGCCCAATGAGTCGAGCTGCTAAGGGCAGGGTGCTGTGCTGTAAGGGTGGTGTGGTGTTTGCCCGATGACGCGAGATGCCGAGGGCAGGTCTGTGTGTGGCGTGGTGTACTGTGGGCTGTGTGCCTGGTGACGCGAGATGCCGAGGGCAGGTCTGTGTGTGGCATGGTGTACTGTGGGCTGTGTGCCTGGTGACGCGAGATGCCGAGGGCAGGGTGCTGTGGCGTGGTGTACTGTGGGCTGTGTGCCTGGTGACGCGAGATGCAGAGGGCAGGTCTGTGTGTGGCATGGTGTACTGTGGGCTGTGTGCCTGGTGACACGAGATGGAGAGGGCAGGTCTGTGTGTGCCGTGGTGTACTGTGGGCTGTGTGCCTGGTGACGTGATATGCCGAGGGCAGGGTGCTGTTGGGTGGTGTACTGTGGGCTGTGTGCCTGGTGACGCGAGATGCCGAGGGCAGGGTTTTGTTGGCGTGGTGTGCTGTAGGCTGTGTGCCTGGTGACGCGAGATGCCGAGGGCAGGGTATTGTTGGCGTGGTGTGCTGTGGGCTGTGTGCCTAGTGACGCGAGATGCCGAGGGCAGGGTGTTGTTGGTGTGTGCCTGGTGACGCGACATGCTGAGGGGAGGGTTTTGTTGGCGTGGTGGTGCTGTTGGTGTGTGCCTGGTGACGCGAGATGCCGAGGGCAGGGTTTTGTTGGCGTGGTGTGCTGTTGGTGTGTGCCTGGTGACGCAAGATGCCGAGGGCAGGGTCTTGTTTGCGTGGTGTGCTGTGGGCTGTGTGCCTGGTGACGCGAGATGCCGAGGGCAGGGTGTTGTTTGCGTGGTGTGCTGTCGTGTGTCCATACATGCTGAAGCTTATAATTGCAATGGATTTGGTGATTCTTCTGTCCTGAACACTGGGCTTCAACGTCGTTGCCCACTTGTTGAGCAAGGCAGTGTGATGTGCATGGTGAGCTTGTTCCGCTGTCTTGCACCAACTACCCATGCTGTTTCTTCAGATTGTGTTCAACAGCAGTAGTATGCTTGCATGTAGTGGTGTGTGCGGCTTTGTGCTGGTGTGCTGCATGCATGGGCGTGCTTGACTTTGTTCTGCTGCGGGTCTGTGTGATGTTTGCATGTATGTTTGGGGTCGAAAGTGAGCACCTCCACGTGGTGGCCCTGGAAACGCTACAGCAACAATTGTGGCGGCCAATCCAGCTCACATACTTGTATTGTGTGGTCAAGGGAAGCTTCCCTGGGTGGTGGCACGTAGACGCCCACCCGGGCCATCAGAACGTGGTGCTAGCTACACCATGTTACAAGTGGTTGCTTACCAAGGCCTGCGCTTGTGCTTGTGCGTTGCATACATGCTGTGCCTGCAGCCTGTGTACAACAGCAGTAGTTTGCTTGCATGTAATGCTTTGTGTGGCTTTGTGTTGGTGTGCTGCATGCATGGGTGTTGTAGCAGGTGTGCTTGACTCTGTTATGCTGCGGGTCTCTGTGATGCATGCATATGTGTTTAAGGCCGGAAGTGAGCAGCTCCACGTGGTGGCCCTGGAAACGCCAAAGCAACAGGTGTGGCGGCCAATCCAGCTCACATGTTTGTATTGTGTTTTGGCCGAGGCAAGCTTTACTGGGTGGCCGTATGTGTAGACGCCCACCCAGGCCATGTGCGTGGTGCTAGCTACACCATGGGCTGTTACCAGTGGTTGCCTGCCATGGCAAAACAAAGACATCTCCAGCAGTTATACCCCAGGGGCGCACAGTTGTCACACCATCACATTTGTTACAAGCTTTAACGTAAGCCGCAACCACAACCATCCCATGCATTATGTGTGTACCTGGGTGCATGCCAGCAATCTGTTGCATGTGTTGGGCGGGCCTCTGGTTCAGGTCTGGTGTCTGCTCACCCGTCCGGTTGGCGGCAACGCCAGCCGAATGTCAGAGGGCGTCTGGTGACGTGACTTTGGGGCTAGCCTCCTTTGTCATAGCAGGCTCACTCCCTGCTGCCCTCAAGAATCAATATATGTTATCTTGGAAGTGGCACTGCCGTAGTATGGTGTGCCTTGGCATCGTTTTGTTGTCACGGTGGTGCCTGAACCAAAACCATATGCTGTGCTTCTGCATGGCTGCAAGCATCATGGTATGCTGTGCACACACACTACATTGTCACAATCACAAGGGCCTTACCTTCTCACATAATGGTGCCACCTGGCGGCAAGTTTGCCGCTTGTGCTGTGCATTAGCAGTAGTTTGCTGCGCAAGAGTGTACACCCTGCGTGTACAGGTGTGAGCAATATCAGCTGGCAGTACAACGTTGACGGCATGAGTTGCCAGCATCTGTCACGGATGCACGGTGCATGATGCGGCAAACACTGTTACTCACAGCGGTTGCGTGCTCCGTCCAAAGTATGTGTGCACTGCAGGTGCTGACCTGGATTTAAGGTGACGCTGTTGGCTGTGCTTGGGCCCCAAGACATTATTCGGATCAATGCTTAGCATATGTTGTGCCGCATGTCTGTGCGTACCTCATTGTTGTTGGCATGGGCCAGTGGACCTTGTGACGAACTCATACAATGCTGAGCAGTACAGCAGGCTCAGCTCTGCAATCATCGGCGCCGCGAGCGGCTCGCTTTGCAGGATGTGGGCCGTGCAACTGAAGCTGTAGTGGTCTGCCAGGGCCGGGCTTGCAGTTTCATCTCTTTCAAAAAAACTTTATTGTCTGCATGTTGCCTATGTCATTGTCAGCGTGATTGAGTATCAGTGGTTCGCGCAGTTTGTGACAGCTTGTGACACAGGTAACCAATGCCATTGGTACTGAGCACAACATTGGCACAACTTGTGCGTGACTCGCGTCGGACGCTACATTCCTCACACTCTAATGAGCCGCTCTTGCATGTTTGCTTCGACAGAGATGCACGTGCACATCCTTTATGAAACCTGTCAAGCGGCACCACGCTCTGTGTTCCTGCTGTCTCGCCCAGCAGGGGGCATTGCAGCAGATGAGCAGGTGGGCGCCAATGGTGTTAGTGACAGCTGGTAGACCTCGGGCTGACAGCAGAATCGGTGATGTCCACAAAGAACTGAGCCAGCGGATATCATTAAATTCACTCGCCGTGCTGCTTTGCAGGGCAAGGTGACTGGAACAGTTCGAATGTGTCGGAGCACAGCACAGAGCACGCACACCTTGTTTGAAGCCAACTCGCATCTCTGCTAGCATCGCTGAAATCGACTGAATCGGCTGTTAATAGATGGGTGCACTGTTCAGGCAGCTGGTATGTGCCAGGAGCGGCTGCAGCGAGGTGCAGCAGCAGTGTTGCTGCTTCGGGTGTCCAACCTTACTTTCTTCTTGACCTTGCAGGCAGCCGACTGCGCGAAGCAGACCACTGTATCAGTAGCTGAACATGGCGCTGTGTCCCTCGCTGATAAGCTTGGCCAGTTGCAGCTCACCCCTGCACCAGCACAGGTTGTCACACGTTCCAGGTGTGTGCATGTTTGCACAATGTCTTGCTATCCCAACTGCATGCATGCACATATCAACATATGTGGGACATTCCAACCTGGACGAGCAGGCCCGGCTGTCTGTCCCACCTGTTCCTGCAAGGCACTGGACATGCAGGTCGTAAGCCTGCCCAGCTGAAGGGTAGCGCCGACTTCTCCTGTTTCTGGCGAAGTTGAATCCCTAATATCCTTGAACTCGCCTTCAGTATGCTCTGTGCTACGGCTGCAGGTGTCACACAGGCACAGAGGAAGCAGCAGCACCAGCAGGCTGCAGTCTCAATGCAGCACACTCACCAACAGCAGGACAGCAGCAGCAGCAGTACCGCCTGTTCAGTTTTGACCTTGAAACAACCGGCCTCAGCCAAGAGTACGATGCTATCATAGAGATGGCTGTTGTTGACGTTGCAAGTGGCAGCAGCTGGAGCAGCCTGGTCAGGCCAGCACCCCACAAGCGGAGCTCCCAGAGAGCATTAGAAACACATGGTGGGTGCTGCGCTTGTATGTGCGCTTTGTGCCAACCAACAGGAGAGGGCTGCGGTTTGTCAATATGCATTGAGCACTGTCGATGCCTTTGCTGGCTTGACTGTACATGCACAATACAGCTGCTGCGGCACTCTGAACGACCACAGCAGGAGATCCCATGCTTGCTTTCACAAACTGCGACACCATAAACAGGTATTCTCAGGTGGATAACAGCACAGGCGGCGGCTGCTGCTGCTGCTGCTGCTGCTACATCCTTGCAGGCATCACGGAGGCCATGGTGCTGCAGCCTGGTGTGCCGCTGCTGCCTGCAGCTTGGGCAGCACTGCTAGCTTTCATGGCGCAGCACACACCACCTGGGGCACAGCCTGTGCTGGCTGCACACAACGGCTTCACGTTTGACTTCAAGATGCTTGCGGCATGCTTGCTGCGAGCACAGCAGCAGCAGCAGCAGCAGCAGGGAGCTGGCATCCCTGCAACATATATAAATAGCGCTGGAGGTTGCAGCAGTGCAGCCGGCACGCACAGCAATGGCGCCAGCAGCAGCAGCAGCAGCAGTGCGCAGCTGCCCTGCAGCTGCTGCGAGCTACCTCAAGGCATGTTGACGCTTGACAGCTTTGTGCTGGTGCGGCGGCTGCAGCTGAAGCAGCAGGCAGGCTTGGCCAACCTGCAGCAAGGTATGCAACACATCTGGCAGCATCATGCTGCACGAATGACATGACCGCTTAGCCACTGTAGTAACTCAAACCCCAACATAATGAGAAGCGCTAGCCGCACAGCTGTACACTGCTTGTAATCACTGCGTGTTTGTGTTCACAGTCTCTCGCCTCCCTGCTGGTGCTGGTTGCTGCTGCTGTGCCGCTGCAGCTACCGTAGTCGAGCACTTCCTAGGTAGGGCCCCTGCAGTATGCCACAGGGCACTTGCAGATGCCCAGCAGCTGGTGCTAGTGCTGCCGCTGCTGCTCAGCTGGGCTGCAAGCCAGGCAGGCAGTGGGCTTGATGAGGCGCTGCTGCCAAAGCCATTGGCCAGCTTTGGAGCTGCTGCTGCTGCTGCTGCGAAGGCACACAGTGTGCAAGCAGCACGTGCAGCAGCAAGTGAGGATGATGCATGTGTTGCTGGTGTCAGTGCTGTTGTCGCAAGCGCTGCTGCTGTGGTTGTAGTGGCTGATGTAAGTGGTGGCGGCAGCAGAACTGGAGGGTGGCGGGGTGGCAGCAGCAGCAGAGGCGGGCGACGCGCCAGCAGCAGGGCGGCGGGTAGAAGCAGCAGCAGCAGCAACAGGAGTACAGCAAACGGCAGAAGTTCTGCTGTGCCCTCTGCTGTGGCGGCTGCAGCTGTGTTGCTGGAGGTGGAGGGGTCAGCAGAGGTTGCTGGCTACAAGGGTAGCCCAACACCTGCTGGTGCAGCAGCAGCGGCAGCAGCAGCTGTGACGCCAAATGCTGAAGCTGACGTCCTTACCGCTGCTGTTGCTGGACTGAGCTTGGCAGGCCGCAGCACACCGTGCCGTGACAAGCAGCCTGTCACGATGCGCGAACAACAAGCAGCAGCAGCAGCAACACCACCCCCAGCAACGCCACCTGGGCCAGATGCTGCTGCAGCTGCAGCAGCGGGAGCAGCAGCTGGGCTCCCACATGACGCCTTGTCAGGCCATTTGATCATGCTGCGGGGCAGGTCTGTGCCGGTGCTAACCTCAGCTGCCTTCATACACCTTGCTCAGGCCAGCAGCAGCAGCAGCAGCAATAATGCGATGTTGCGGCTGGGTCTTCCAGTACAGGGCAAGGCTGATGCTGCGTCATGGTTCCAGGATGTGCTGCTGGGCCCGCAGGGATTGCCTGTGGTGCTGCTGCTGGAAGGGCTGCAAGTTGCTAAGGAGCTCAAGTGAGTGCGTGTCAGCGTATTTGTTACATGCCATGTTACATGCGATGCACGGTTTTATGACATGATTTATAACATACAAGATGGCTGTATATGTGTGTGTTTACTGGAAGCTGTGGCGACAGCATTCAGCTTGCCCTGTCTGCACATGTGTGGGCAATTTTTTTGTCGTCCTGAGCTGCTGTGTCGCCGTCTGCTGCGTCTTGTTTATGCAGGCTGCGGATCAGCAATGCAGATGACAAGGCGGCGGCAGCAGGAGCAGCAGCAACCCTGCTCCTCAAGGGAGTCGGCAGGGAGCAGCAGCAGCACTTGCGGCAGGTGGCAGCAGCAATTGACAGCCTCACAGGCCTTGTCAATAGACCTGCACCCCAGCAGCAGCGATTGTTCACGTGCTTATCTGGAGCAAGCCTGCAAGTGCGGCTGGCTTGCACAAAGCCAGGCCCTGTCATTGTGCAGCACTGCAGCAGCAGCAGCAGCAGCAGCATACTCAAATCGCCAGGTGTGGTGACAGTGCCAAACCTTCAGTCGCCTGGTGCAGAAGCTGCGCTGCAGCAGGTGCTGCCGGCTGGTTGTGCCGTGAGTGTGCTGCTGTGCCCCTGCAGCGTGTGGGCCAACAGCAAGTGTGTGGGCGTGACGTTGAACTGCTTGCAGGTGCTGAAACTGTGGTGCGGTGACAAATAGTGGTTTGCAGTCATGGTCTGTTCAGTTTGTTCTGACCTTTCAAGTGCATGGTGCACTTGTGAGGGTGCAGTGGCGCTGGGGATGCAGTGCTGACTGCCGCGGCGATTTGACCAGAACCTTGGTTCATGATTCATGATGTACTGTTACCGTAACCCCAGTTGGGAACAACACACACTGTGCTACAAGGTTTTCGCACACTGCCTGTCAGTCGTCATCATCATCATGTTACCCATTAAGCCATAGCATCAACGCCATCGGCCCCGCGCCCCTCAGGAGCGGAAGAAAGAGGGAGCACTGCCTGTCAGTGACTCTTTCCTGACGCGAACAAGCCGATGACCAAGCTTGAGACGAACTTCAAGTTCACATAGCACCATGCTTGCTGCTTCACCACACAACAGACGCCGTCAACACATGTCACGCACCAACGCAGATTGTGCTTGTTTACACTTCTAGTCTTTCAGCGAGAAGGGTTGCCGTTGTGGCCAGGACCAGCATGCTGCTGAAATGCACCCCTTGCACATGCGACACAGTTGACGTGTACCAAAGGGCACTGTTGACAATCATTGATCATTGATAATCAATGAACGCAGTTGACGTGTGTCAGAGAATACGTTGTGGCAATAATATCTGGGCCTAGTCACTATCCCCATGCCCCGTGCAACGGCCAGGTGTGTAGCAATACTGTACTTGCGGCTCGCAGAGGCAGTGAAGCATATGAAGTTGCATGCAGACGAACTAAGGACCACACACCTGCAAGACAGCGTGCAGCATCTCCAAGTAGCAAAGCAGCAGAGCATGCCCAACCTTTTGAGATGTGAGGCGTACCACACAACACAAATTGAGAGCAACTGCGGCAGCGGCAGCATCACCATAACATGTGTACGTTTGATGCAGTATCTGCTGCGGGGATGCATCCACATGCCATAACATATGACGCACGCTATGACAAACCACTGAAACACATGCAGACCACTGCTTGCACCTGGTAGTGCGTGCATCCTTCACACAGCATGTGCAAGCGTTCCAGCAGCACACGCCCAACCACCAAAACAGCAACCTGAGCAACTCATTAACACCCCTGCACCTGCTTCATATCATTAACCATAAGTCGTCAACTCAAACACAGCTCCGACGCCCAGCAATAAGCTTGGATGCTGCTCGCAGCGCCACGGCGCTCAAACCAATATGACGGCTTCACAAGCTAGCCGCACATTCAAAAGAACAGCAGGTCAGCTGCCTGGCACGCTGCTCGGCACAATCACATGCCAGCAAGAACGCCGCACACTTGCCTGCAATCGGCAAGCAGGCACGGGCACTATCAAACTCTAGGCTGCTCACTCTGACTGCCACTCCTGCGTGAGAAACCACCAATGCCATGCTGGACGACACCCCCCGCAGCAAATCTGCATACGGGTGGTGCCAATGTCGCTGTCAATCAGTTGTGTGCACTGACAACACAGCAGCACCAGCCATCACGCCTTCACCACCGGCAGCTGTGGCAGCCAGCTGCCAAGCCCAACAACCGCCCTGCTGCCCGCCTCGCCACCACAGCTGCCTGATGCCGATGCTGCGGCTGCACCATCCTGCTGTCCTGCAAACCCTGCACGTGCTCCTGCAAGCAGCTTCGCACGCCATCCTGCACCGCGCTGCCCGCTGCTGCTGCTGCCAGCACCAGCACACTTGGCTACCTCAGCAGCAGCAGCAGTAGCAGTAGCACTGCCACGCGCAGGTGCTGAACCTGCACCTGCAGCAGAGCTAGAGCTGTCCTCAGGTGCCATCCAGGATGTCAGTGGGTCCTGCAAGCCCTGCTGCTGCAGCTGCACCAGCCGAGCCCGCTCCAGCCGCGAGCCAATCACCTGCCCAATCACCGCTGCCGCAAACGTGACCACCATCGCATACTTGGGCATGATCACTGCCTTGCGCAGCATCGCGACAAAGGGAATGGTGGCGTGCACCGCGATGAACCAGCCCAAGCTGAACTTCTCAAAGTGCTCACGCACAGCACCGCACGGCATGTTGGACGCTGCTGCAACTGCTGCAACAGCCACAAGCTTCACAGGCAGCTGCTGCGGCCGCAAGCTCTGCACCGCAGCCGTGCGCGACAGCGCGGCACGCGCTGCCACAATAGGCGGCGGGCAGATCAGCTTATCGTATTCGTTGAACACCAGGCCAGCAACAGGGCCCAGCCACTTGCGTAGCGGGCAGCTGGGCGTGGCAGCAGCGCCAGTACTGCTAGCTGTACTTCCAACTATCCTGCCTGAACTGCCTCCCTTGCTTGCAGGACTGGCACGCCCTGCTGCACCTGCACCTGCTCTGGAGCCTGGCTTTTTTGGTGGACCACCAGACGGACCTCCACTGCTGTTGCTGCTGCTGCCTGTCAGCCCACGCTGGCCATGCCCACTACCAGGGCCCCGCACGCCGCTGCTGGTGTTGCTGCGGCTCGCAGTGCTGCTTGCAGAGGCTCTGAACGGCGATGGTGCTGTGCTGGCTGCGCTGCTGCTGCTGAACACGCTGAAGCCGCTGCTGCTCCCACTGCCCAGCGTTGGCCAGCCGCCGCGGCTTGCTGCAGCACCAGCGCCTGCACCTCCAGCTGTTCCATGCACGCTGCTGCTGCCAAGTTGTGTGCCTGGACCCAGCTGCGGGGCTGCAGCGCCTGCTGCTGATGGCCCAGCTGCTGCTGCTGAGGGGTGTGGGCCATGGCCTGGTCCTATGCCAGATGCGCGGGGTGCACCTCCGCTGCTGCCAGCGCATGGGTCTGTCAGAGGTCGCTGCGGCTTGAAGCTGCCTGGCCCAATGCTGCCAGGGTTGCTGCTGCTCGAGGCAGAGCATGCACCGCCTGGGCCCTGGCCTGCACTGCTGTTGCTGCCCAACTGCTGCTGGGGCTGCTGCGGCTGCTGAGCTCTGTTGCTGGGTGGACGTTTGCTGCCATTGCCCTGATGCTTCTGCAGCTGCTTGCGCAGCAGATCACCAAAATTGGGCTGCAGGGCATGGTAGTACAAGGACAGGGTCAGATCAGAGATCACACACGTTTGACTGCGCGCAGCAGCACAGTCAGACTTTACAGTATGATCATACTTGCAGGATTGCCAACAGCGATCTGGCAGGATGCCTTTCAATGAGGGTGCTGAACTCAGCAAACGAGCTCGTCAACCATCATGCTGGCTGCGCTTTCAGCCATACACGCAGAAGGAAACTCACCCCTGATCCAAACGACAGGCTGATGGTCGCTAGCGGCAGCGCGCGTGGCTGTGCTTGAGGAGGCTTGGAACAGCTGGGCTGGAGACCAGACGAGGGTGTCCGCTGGTGAGCTGCATGGAATGGACATCCCGAAACAGCTGGAGCAACGTCTGAGCTCGTTGGCTTCACCACCAGCGGCACGATGCCTTGGGCTCCGTGGAACAACTGGAAGCTGGCCTCATACTGCTGCTCGGCATCTACGCCAACTGGGTGCAGCTTGTGATGCTGCACATTCTCTGTAGGTGCAAGTGCAACCCCTCTAGCATACTCGGTTCCGTTTTGGGCAGCGACCTTTGCCAAGAAAGGGCACTTCCGAATTGCTACGCTTACAGTGTCCTCCATGGTGCAATCTCGTTGACAGTGGTATCAACAGTATGTCCGTCCTTCACACGCCCCTGGGAGAGTGCATTGAAGTACGCCAAGGCGCCCACCCACAGTGTGAAGAAGGGTGAGGAAATGACTGACCATTTGACAGTCACATGCAGGGTAAGCTGAGCTCTTTCAAGCCAGCTTCTACCAAAGTCAGAGTGTTTTTCCTCATTTCAATCACCTGCGCCAGTGATCCACTGCGCACTGGCCCTGTTTTCTTGCCCCCCCCATTCTGCTTGTGAACTGCTTGTGAATCCAGATCTTCCCTGGCTTTAACCTGTGCATATCAACAACAGGCCATGACAGCACGTTGCTTGGCAAGGATTCCAGGATTGCTGCTGCGCTCAGCGGCAGCTGGTCCTGCCACCACCGCTGCCGCTGCCGCTGCCGCTGCCGCTGCCGCTGCTGCTGCTGCTGCTTTTGGTCCTCAGCAGCAGCACAGGTAAGGAAACCAAGCAGGCTGGTGCATTGATGCTGAGCCAATCCCATTGACGCTTGACAACATATTGGTCCATATGACACACTGCTGCTGCCCTTGCAGGCTAGCATCGACACTGTCAAGTGTTATAGCACATGAGGCTGGGAAGACAAACCTACAGGGGTGAGTGTACACTCACATGTGCTATACCAGTCGGCAGCAACTCCTGGTGATGCACATCCATAACAGAGCGTGTGAGGCGCGGTATCAATGCTTGTCTCATGAGCAGCATCCATTCATATGACACGTTCCAGCAGTCGGTGACCCACTTTGGTTCCTGCCTGCCACATCAGTGTAATCACCCCTTCAAAAATTGCAAGCCATCATCCTTTCTGTATCCGCAGGTACTTGCCGCATGCTTTCCTAGTCAATAACGTACAAGTGGAAGGCCCAATCCTGTGCCTCCCCGACAGCTGGCTGCTCTGGGACGTTCAAACGTTCAATGACGTTAACCCCCAAAACCTAGCCATACTGGATCTGCTGGACCCTCCCCCTGAGGTGCTGGTGGTGGGATGTGGAGCTGTCATGCGGCCGCTGCCGCAGCAGCTGCAGGATTTCCTGAGAGCACGCAACATAGCGGTAGAGATGCTAGACACGGTGAGTGAAGCATAGAACGTGGGGGGGGGGGGGGGGGGGGGGGGCGATGGGGGCACACGTGATGGGTGAGAGCTGGGCATATGGGTGTGACCTGGCATGCTGATGGGAGCGCTGGTTTTGTTGATCCTGGCGCGTTGCTCGTTGGTGCTGCATGCATTGGCATGACTAGACTGCTTGTCTGGCCCGGCGACTGCCAGCCTTGCATGCTTGTCTTCCAATTGCCGCAAACACCACATGCAACTGCTGCTGCTGTTGCTGCTGCTGCTGCTGCTGCGCAGAGGAATGCTCTGTCGTACTTCAACTTCATGAATGATGAAGGCCGCTCAGTAGTAGGAGCACTGCTGCCGGCAGGCGTTGGCGCAGCACCCGGCGACAGCAGCACAGACAGTAGCAACCCTTGACAGAGCTCTGCAGCACATGAGCAACGGTGTTCACAGCAAACCCACTCCTCCCCTTCTGAGCACACAGTAACTGCAGCGAAGTGCAGACGCAAACAGCGCCGGCATGCTCAGCCGCAGAGTTCCAGGTGTTGCAGCAGCAGCAATTGCTGGCGCGGCAGCGGTCTGGTCCAGCACAGGCAGCAGCCAGCAGCCATGAGAGTTGGCCGCACCAAGCAGTGTCACATGACACGTTGGTGCAGGTATGGTGGCTGCGGCTGCCATAAACGCAGCGGTGTTGGGCACCCTGCTGCAGCCTGGGAACCAGCCTGTGGCTGCGGGGTATGGCACATAGTGAGGCCGCCGCACAGCTCTGCAGTTGTCGCGACTGCAGCAGCAGGCAACTGGTCAGCTGCCGGGTCTGCAAGCATGTGTCATGTGTTTGGCAGCATGCGGCCCAGGCTATGGTTGTGTGGTGGTTCAGCTGCAGCAGCTGGCTGGTTAGATTGATCATTGATCGCTGCGCAAGGCCACACGCATGGAGGCAGGCACTGCAACATGTGCTACGAGAACGCCCGCATGACATGGTGCAGCAGCGTGATATGAACTGTTCAGCCGCGGCGGCTGGATCAGGCCTAAGAGGATCATCAAACGGTATGCTGTGCAGCTGAAGGTACCATGTGGACCGTCAGGCTGCTATGAGTGTGTCTACGTTTATTTCAGCAGTGATTGCTTACCAGCGGGGCGGCAGCACCACAGTTCAACTGAAGGTTTCGGACTCTGGCATCACATTACCGTTGACATTTGGTCCGTCAACATTTACGTGTGCACCTGGTTGAGTTTATGTCAAGGGGATTTGCACAGCGCATGGTGCTGCTGGCAGCCAGGTGAAATGCATACTACAGCGTAGCAGGTTGCACCTGCATCTTATCACAACTGCTGAGCAGTGCTCGTCGTGCCACGACGAGTCCCTGGTCTCAGACTCTGAGGGGATTTGGACCCCCCGCCTAGTGCACGGTGCGTGGCTTCAGCCTAGATATAGAGTTAACAAAGGCACGTGCACTGAACGTCTGGCAATGCAAAGCAAGTGTTGACAAAGGCTTGCTTTTGAAGTGGCGGCCACAACTTGTGACAAGAGTCATGCCGGACCTGCTGAAAGTTGCGATTGGCAACTCAGTGTGTATAGCCCGACTGTGTAGGCTACACTTTGGTAGTACCAAACCACACAGGAGTTTGGGCAATCTCAACGCCAAACTTTGGCGGGGCCTGCCATACATGCCTGCCTGCGCGCAGGCTGTGCAGACCATGCTCCAACAGCCGGGCGCCCGCACGCCCTGATTCCACACACCAGACCCTACACAACACCAGACAGCTCAGCCAAAGTGCCACTTGGTGCGGCACCACCGATGCAGCTGACGTCAGCTCCGAGTTACACAAATCCTCAGCACGGTTTGTCGCAAAAATACAGCAATAATTGCTGTAGTACAGCCGCTTTTTGTGGTTTTGAAAACCACAGAGCGATCACTGCCTGGTGCTGCAATGGTTGGCAGCAAAGTACGGCACAACGACCTCCGTGTCGTTGGCACAGATACAAGCAAGCTGGGGGTGCAGAACGACAGCAATCATTGAATGCCGCCAAACAACTTGTAGCAGGTGCAACTGGATCCCTGCAGTGCGCACCCAACATCATGAGCATTGTGTGTTGCATGTGACGCAGAAAAAACCTTGATGTGGGCAACACACAGCCTGAAGAAGGCGCTGGGGTAGAGGATGCAACACGCCTGTGATAGATATGCTGCAGCAAGCAGCCCAATGTGAAGCTCACAAATTGTCGCCGAAGAGCGGCGTCAGCCGCACTGGCAGCAGCAGCAGCTTGCCCAAAGCTCAGCACACAAGTGCGGCACCCTCATGCGAAAGTGCCCCAACCACGCAACTAAATATACGAGAGGATGCTGATGATACTGTTGTACAAACCAAGTTGGTTGGAGGCATTGAACGCCTCTCAGCGCAGACCCTTCAGGGTTAGGAGCTTCAACGCTGCAACGTTTCCAACCAAGCAGCTGCCAGCCGTGCCCGGTCACGCATCGGGCTGACCGCCTCCTTCTGGGTGTCAGCTGCTTCTTTGATAGTACTAGTGTGGACGTGACAAATAGCCCACCACAAGATGTCTTTGCAGCACTAATCACGCACACCTCACACAGTAACGGCACGACTCATGAACCACTAGTCATGACAGTCCGCCAATCGCTCAACTCTGAAACACACGCGCCCTCAAAAAATTGATCTGCATCACTTCGATACACACACTACTGCTGTACCACCATTCTGTAGGTTAGCCTGCACCTGCTGTGCGGCTGAAGTGTTGTTACTTGCTTAGGGTAAGTACCAGCACTTCAGCCACACCACAGGTCCAGGCTGAAGTGTTGTTACTTGCTTAGGGTAAGTACCAGCACTTCAGCCACACCACAGGTCCAGGCTGAAGTGTTGTTACTTGCTTAGGGTAAGTACCAGCACTTCAGCCACACCACAGGTCCAGGCTGAAGTGTTGTTACTTGCTTAGGGTAAGTACCAGCACTTCAGCCACACCACAGGTCCAGGCTGAAGTGTTGTTACTTGCTTAGGGTAAGTACCAGCACTTCAGCCACACCACAGGTCCAGGCTGAAGTGTTGTTACTTGCTTAGGGTAAGTACCAGCACTTCAGCCACACCACAGGTCCAGGCTGAAGTGTTGTTACTTGCTTAGGGTAAGTACCAGCACTTCAGCCACACCACAGGTCCAGGCTGAAGTGTTGTTACTTGCTTAGGGTAAGTACCAGCACTTCAGCCACACCACAGGTCCAGGCTGAAGTGTTGTTACTTGCTTAGGGTAAGTACCAGCACTTCAGCCACACCACAGGTCCAGGCTGAAGTGTTGTTACTTGCTTAGGGTAAGTACCAGCACTTCAGCCACACCACAGGTCCAGGCTGAAGTGTTGTTACTTGCTTAGG